>JBCAUI010433284.1:0-27495 GCA_038406195.1 Haplosyllis anthogorgicola
ATTTAACCACACATCATGTGATGCAAGACCTTGAATTGATTTATGGCTGTGTTTGTGTATAAGATACTATCCAGTATGACAAAGAGACATATGTAAGTTGGAATATAAATATGGAATATATATATGGATTTACTTTAGATCTACCTATGTAATATGAATATGGATTACCTGTGCGTGCGTGCATGTGTGAGTGCGTGCATGCGTCATATTCCTTAAATCAGCACAGGTCCCACGGACCTATTTTTGTTCAATTATGTATGCTGAAAGATATAACTGCAACAACAAAGCGCCAAGCCACAAGCATTTCTGCATTATTTACATTCGTCTGCGGTGCCTATCAACAACTTTCTCAAACAACACGCAATCTTGGATGTCATCTGAAAGCTCCTAACTTCAGTTTTTGGTGCAATGTAAATTTTATTGCACTGTAGCACCATTGCAAGATCTGCCAGTTCACCACGAGATGACTCAAGATGCTACAATATTTTCTAATTTTCTGTATGGTTTCAGATACATCACCAAAGCTTGGTGCTCAGCAGCAATCACCAACAAGTCTTTCCCCGCCAACTCCGATTAAACTGAAGATAAAGCGGAACACGGGTTCGGGATTGACATCGACTGTTACACTTGGTGAGGAGGGGCGTGATGGTGCGAGTATAGAGGTGCAGGGACAACAGGGCAAACAGAGCAGAAGTGCCTCAACTGGAAGTGCAAAGAAGTAAGTTGAATTTCACTTTAAACAATCGGGGAATCAATTGCCAACATACCGATAGAAATGTCCTGCAAGAGTAGGAGCAATGACACGTCATTGCAAATAATGATCTCAACTTAAGCGGCCATTCACTAGTCGGTGGGTCAACAAAAGTGACTGTTTTTAGTCCCTATAGCTTGCACATTGTACTGGGGCTTGCATTAAGGAAAAATTCAATGTTGCCAACAGAGAAGTCTAGCTCCTAGGTCAAGTTGCAGAAGCAAACCCAGATGGTCATTGATTGTTTTACTCACTTTGTATAAAACAATAATAAAGGTTCCCGATTGAACTTTATTTTTACCTTAATCGTATTGTAACAGATTTATTTTAAAATCGGTTATGACTTGAACAAATAACGTTTTATAACCGTTGTAAAATATGGGTTGCCCTGTAGGACAATCTGGGGAAACACTTTCAGGACTTTCGTTAACACTCGTCCACAAACATGTAAAATCTTGGTGGCCGAGTGACTTTTGGAAACCACTCGTCCACACAAACATGTAGAAATTTTAGGGCAAAACTAAAACATATTTTCAAGTACAAAACTGGTCATTTTTTAAATGCAGCAATTGCCTTTAAAACATCTAAAAATGAAAAATTGCATTTTAGAATACTTATAACCCGAGAGCTTCTGGGGCCATGAAATGGGCCCCAGACCCCATGCTGGTGGGGGCTCGCTTTGCTCACATTCAGTGGCAATGCACTTTCAATTTGATGGTGGACGAGTAGTTTTCATGGTGGACGAGTGACTTGCAGATTCCACTCGTCCACTTTACGAGTGAGTCAAAATCCTTAACGAAAGCCCTGACTTTGGTTACCCGAGACGATTTCAGGTCGAAATTCAACCAAGTGTGTCAGTACTTTGAGCCAGGTGTATTGTATTGTAACCGAATGGCTGGTTGAGTAAACCGAACTGGATTTCAAATAACTCTGACTCTGTGCCACGACACTCGGCACATAATGCATGTTTCGAAATGAAATCCAAAATATTACCAGACAATTGTCGGATAACAAATGTAAATTACAATAATTTTCTTAATTTTTTATCCGACGTAAATTTCAAGCCCTGCACATATTAGCTTAGATACCCGGGGGGACATTTTGTTCCCCGGCCCTATTTCTGGAAGACATTTTCACTGCAGTAAGGATCAGTTAATTCACAAAAGATGTTTTGTCCGAAAAAGGGGGTTGTCCTCGGACGGGCAGTACAATGGCAGCCACACAACATAAATATGAATACTGTGAGAAAAACATGCAATTCGTCCGTGTAAAGGAGGTGTCCTCAGATGGGAGAGTCCATAAACGGAAGGTTCCACTGTACAATGAAATTTTACTGTTCATAAGAAGTACAAATACTGTATTTCTCATTTTGGAATTGAGTCACAGACTGATGATTGGACATCATGACACTGTTCCAAGATTTCCGAACGCAAACGTCAAATTTTGGGAATCACTTGGGACCCCCTACCAATATTTCTGGGGGGAAGGCCATTTCTTAAATTCGGTGGGGGGGGGGGAGGGGAGGGTGTAATCCCGTGTGTCCACGCTGTAGTGATAACACTGAAATTATTGTAAGAAATTTTTATGCACTTTTTTTTCATGAATTACTGCCTGTTGTCAGTGTGTGTGTTTAGCGTGTATTTAAGACAAAAGGGTTGGTGAGAGATCAGAATTCCATTGTATTTTTAAGCCCCACTATGTGGAACCACAAAGGGGCCTTCAAAATTTTATTATTATTATTATTATTAAAAACGAAATTATTATTATATACCGACAAAGGTCAGTGTGAAAACAATACCTCGGATAAGTTAGCCAATTTCTGGTGTGCGCTTTGATACATATTTAGATCGAAATAAAAAGGTATTAGATATAATCGTTTAAATAAACACCTACATGTGATTTTATTTGTAAAGTAGTTAATTTTAGTTCGTGTTAGATTCAATTGCCAGCAATAATTTGCGCCAAAATGTCGTTTTTAACAAGTTTATGTGTGCACATCTTCACGGTGGCATTGGATTTGGTTGGGTGGCGAGTTTTTTGTCTGATTGTGACCAGTCAAGCAGAAAGACAAAACAGTGGCTTGACATTTTCTTTTCCACAATGCCTAGCCACAGTATATATCTGGAAAATAAAAAGAAAGGAAAAATTGTGTTTTCATTTGAAGACAGTTTCATTGCAAATTACTATCGGAGGATTTTCAGAAGACCACATGCAAATAGTCGGTCTTTGATTCGATGACTTTCCAAGCTTTTCGTGTGATGCAAAGTTTGCTAAGAAAATACTAACAGAAATGCACAGCAAATTTATCATCTGATAGTTCATCTGTGCCAAAGAACAGGAGGTGGGAAATTTTTGGTACTTTAGTATACACTTTAAACTTGGCAATTATGAAGTTGATCGATTTTACCATTTAAATATTAAACTACTAATTACGAATGTCATTTTATTATTGCCTTTATGGTTCACATAAAGGCTCAAGAATTATCAAAGAAAATTCAGGGAATTTTCAGGGAATTTTTTCAGGGAATGTCGAAACAGTGAAACCGTTAGGACATAGTGTCGGGCCGATTACACCTAAAACTGGTGTGCTTGAGCAAGTTCGCCCCGACTTGCAAATAAATTGTGAAAACTTAACAGGATTTAATAAATGTCATGGATACATCACAGCAACTATTGGTGATATTGTGATTAAGATTTTCTCAACTTTCATCAGTTTTTAATGGGAAAAAAATTGTAAACTTCTTATTTGGTGATGATTTTTCAGCCAGTTGGGCAGCCTCTGCGGCAACCATATTCGCACAAAAAAGTTCTATTACCCGTTTGTCGGTTGTTACAGATCTGACAATGAATGATTTAATTTGAAAGTTAATGTTTTAATTCACTTGCATTTTAGTATTGAGATCTAGAAAACCTTTAAATCTTGGACCCTCTGCCCGCGTACAGTTTGCAGTTCGACTACCGTATTTACCTGAATTCGGGCACCCTCTCAAGTTGAGGCTCCCCCTCTTTTTGGAGACAAATTTATTAAGTAATTTCTTGTTTAATGCATATTTATGGTCATTTTTTCGCCAATATTTGACAAAGAGAGTGGTATAATCATAAAGGTTAACTTCTCAAGATGATTAATCTGTTAATACATGTCAATTTTTGCATAAATTTCATGGAAAGCCGCAATTAAATTTAAGTTTTTGACTTTTTCAAAGAGGCACCCAATCAAAATTTGGTCTTGGCACCGGGTGCTTCAATTGGGGTAACTACGGTATTTAATCCCAAATAAATCCAATTTTCTTTAAAAAGAGAACAAGGAAAAGGAGGAAATTAAAGAAAGAAAGAAAGAAAAAAGACATACCATCTATGTATTCCTTTAAGGTGAACTGTGATTATTTAAATATTCATGATCAAGTTCTGAACATGAAAGTGTTCATGAAATATCAAGGTAGTGAACATGAACTATCAAGGGGCACAATTCTGAAAGGAGGCAGGTTTATGCAGGAATCTCTTTTTCTGATTGTCTCGGTCAGTGAGATCTTGTGCACACAGTTATTATTTTGATATTTTTTCTTTTTTTAATTCAGACAAACCAGAACCAAGGCTATGTTGAAGGGCAAACGGTTGTCGCGTAGATTGAGTAAAGCGAAGAAACAGCAGGAGGACACACCGAGCAGTGCAGCGGTGGAAAGTGAAGAGAAGAAGGTAACGTAGATATGTACTGTATTTGTGTGTGCGCACACACACACACACACACACACACACACACACACAGTGTTCGGACAATGACTGGCTGCAATTGCTTCGATCAAGACTAATCCTTAATTCTGTAGGACAGTTTTACAATTAAAGTGACAGTACAAATGATGTATTTGAGGGTATCAACTATCGTTCGGTCTGACTGGTTTTAAAACTTTTTTCGAAACCTGCCTAAGATGCACATTTTCAAATTTGTGCCTTAAATATCTTATTTTCTCTAATTATGGCATTCATTACATGTAGGTTTTATCAGTTGTAAAATGCTCAAAATTATTATTATTGTTTGCAGTAATAAGAATTACTATTTTAATATTTCTAAGTAAGGTGCACTCTCAAATTGGTCTTGGCACCTGATGCCATAATTGGAGGAAATACGGCACATAGTGGCTCAATGAGTATTTTTCACACAAACGGCGTAGAATTTAGAGAGCAACATTAAGATATTTAACCACAATGTTTAGACTGCCCATGACCATACCACTCACTACATTGTAAACTAAAATTCAATTACCATATTGGTTGTATTTAAGGCGCACTGCGCCAAGACTTAATTTCAGGGGTGCATGTCAGAACATATAACGTGTCAGTGTTGGGTGGTTTTTACATGGGAAAGAGGGCTTATGTGCACAAGATGTATGAAAGTCAATCTTTTAAAAGCATCAGAAGGAGTACAGGAATCAATAAAAAGAGAAGAAACAATAAGCATGTGCTAAAGTCACTTTCAGAACATGTTTAAAGCTAAAGTTGTGAGTCACGATTGTTAAAGATTGGAAATGCTGACTGCAAAAATATACGCAAATCAGCTGAAAAAGGGGGTGCGCCTTAATTGGGGGATGGGCCATAAATACAACCAATATAGTACAACGCACATGTCAGAAGTCAGTCATAGAGAAGTGCTAATTAACAGGTAGATGACCATGTAAACATTCCTATGGTGTCAAATTATTACAGCTGAAAGTTGTTACATCCAGACTGTCGTCCTGGACAGTCTGAAATATTTCCAACCAGTCCACTCAAATTCCAGGCTGCCTGTTTGCAGATGGACAGCCATTAAAAATCACCCTTGCATAATGCCAATAACTTGTTTTCCCCTCTTACAGCCATTGATCGATCCAGAACCGTCCGGAGAAGCTTTAAAAAGTGCCATAATCGACCCTAGTCTGGAACCCACCTACAAGGTGGGTGACATGTTGTGGGCGAAGGTCGGAGGTCATCCGTTTTGGGCGTGTATGGTCTCACACGACCCATACGAGAATCTCTACTACAAACAGCGAGGTACATACTCGAAATGTGAGACGTATACTGAGTGAAAGAGTTACATGTATTTTTAATTCGGTCTTTCTGTGAAAAGTAAGATGGGGGTTGGGGAGGTGTGTAAAAGGAAAGTTCAAAAGGAGAAATAGGTACATGTATGTGAGGGACAAAATAATATTTTGCATAAGTGGCTAAAGAAATTGATAGTAGGAATAGTGAAAGTATTATTTAAAAGCCATACCATTAATGTTTGGACTTATATGATCCCTTAACTTTATTGCAGAAAAGAAGAAGGCTTTCGGGCCTCCGCAGATATTATTTATGTACCATGTACAGTTTTTTGGTGAGGAGGCAGAGCGTGCGTGGGTGGCAGAGAATACGGTTATACCATACGAAGGTGTGGACGCATTCCATGAGTACTGCAGGATCATGATGACGCAGAAAGACAAGAGAAATAAGACCAAGTAAGAAATACATTATTGACAAAAATTGTACACACTAATGGTTTTGGTAGTATGGAAGTCATTTACGATTCAGAAAAGGCTAGTTTAAAAACAAATAGTAACGTGCCAGTAAAGAATGTGCAGAATAGTATTGTATTGTATTGTACTTTTTAAGTATAAACATGCTAAGCAGAACAAAGTAAAAAAAAACGTGAACACAAGCCCATGTTAACGTTACTTACAGATAGCATATGAAAATGTAATGGGTGTGCTGATTGTTGCTGTTGCAGATACGAAATAAAGAGTGGGAGGCGGAGAGCATGGGACATAGCTGTAGTTAGTGCAGAGGATGCCTTCTCAATGAGTATAGAGCAGCGCAGGAGGGAGTACACGTTTACGTACATGAACCTGGAGAAGAAAAAGAAAAACGATCAGCCAGCAGAGGAGGATGTCGACATGTTACCGAATGGTGCACTACAGCGCAAACGGAAACATGAGAAAGAACAGGTATTTACTATTTACACCATATATTATGTGCAACTAAGAAAACCCACTGGAAACACAGCTGGAACTCCCCTCCCCTACCCATTGCAGTCCAGCTACCCGTTGTCTGCGACAACCGCCATTTGACGTCACTGTTGTGGGCTCTACGTGACAGGTCTGCATATGCAGGGTTCCCACCACTCCTGGAAAACCCGGAAAAATGACACTAAGTTTTCCAGTCCTGGAAAAGTACTGGAATTTAACAATTTTATTAAAAATCCTGGAAAAATCATAGGTATCTTGACAAAATGACAATATCATGGACAGTTATGTACATTTTTCAATTTTACGAGTTGTGTAAAATAGGTAATGTAAGCATTTTACCCAAAGGTATTTGGAGGCCACATTAATAAAAAAAGAATATTATACCTGGAATTTCACCTAAAAATCCTGGAAAAACCCTGGAATTTTGACAATGCCAGAAAGTGGGAACCCTGCATGTGGACAGACCACTGTGGCCTGGCTTAGTGAGGAGATGTTTCCGCCATGTAAATAACTGCAGATTGTAGGTATTCATCGAATAGTATTTAAAGTGAGGTTTTTGTTCCTGATTGCAGGCTGACGACTCCCTTTTGGAATCTCGACCGGCCAGAAAGAAGCGGAGACAGTCATCATTACTTGACAACACGGAGCTGGCACGATTCTCTGTCTTCTGTCAAAAACGGCGCAAGTCAGTCGCTGCAGACCATCCGGACTTCGATGAGTCTCAAGTATGATTAAGTTCTTTCTCAAGTTTCTGACAGTTAAGTTCTGTTGTAATCATTCAAATTTGGACCGGTTTATTGTTTATAAATATACATCGGTTTCAAAAGTTAAGTTCCTGTCAATTAAGTTGTGTTGTTATCATTATAATTTGAACCTGTTTGTTGTTATTAAATGTATAGTGATTTTTGATAAATGTATACTGATTACAAAACTTGTTATTTGCACAGATTGGCTTGGAGCTGCAGGAACAGTGGGACAAGATGCCTGTTGACGACAAGATGAAGTTTATACCGATGGGATCCGACGTAAAGCATCTGGGCGGACTGTTAAAATCACCAGAAAGTAAGTCAGGAACAGTTTTTGTCTAGGGCATTACAATTAACAGATTCTCTGCAAAAATTTTTAAATATTTAAAATATAAAAAAAAGGGGACAAAAAAGCATTCACAAATGTAAGTAGAAGATTTACTAGAAGAATTTCACAGTAAAAAGTCTACTTCATGACTTAAATTCTTTATACGTGACCAATGGCTTTTTGCCAGGTAAAAGTTCAATGCCCGCTAGACAGAACTTTTTGTCATTTCTGAACAGAAG
Organism: Haplosyllis anthogorgicola; assembly: GCA_038406195.1. Lineage (NCBI taxonomy): Eukaryota > Metazoa > Annelida > Polychaeta > Phyllodocida > Syllidae > Haplosyllis > Haplosyllis anthogorgicola. The sequence continues at coordinate 8,037 of JBCAUI010433284.1, forward strand.
TACTGGTATTTTTCTTTGATGTTAATTTTGGAACTGTTCATGTTGATTAGTGTTAAGTACTGATTAAAAATAGGGTTCATGGATGCAACATGAAATTTTCAAGTTACACTACCTAAAAGCATGTCGTAGGCCACTCAAATGTCCTGACTGACTTGCCAATTCAGAGTATGAATGAATGATTGCATGTTGTTACAAGAGCCATTCGATGCAAGCATAATGTAGCAATCCAAGCACATGGTTTTTCTAATGGGGAAGACGACCGCAAAACAAATAAATACCTGTCTTCCCCCCGATATTCAGTCAAAAAGCCTGCAAAATTGAGATGATTTGACATATTAAAATCGCCCAAAGTGCAGCTGCAAATGTAATGTCCCAACATTATTAAGTAAACCTTACATTTGCTGCCATCGCAGATGGGATGATTTCATATGACGCATTTTATTGTCTTAATAAACGTAAGCCCAAAATGCACCACTGAAAAAAAGGTACACGTGTTTGGACCAAAAATAGAGAACTCCCTGTAACTAAACCTCCCTATTCAGTCACCAGATCAGCGAAGCGAGAGCACTCGACGGCTGCAGCCACCGCGGCTTCCCAGCAGTACCGTAAGGTGCTGCCCCTCGGCGAGAAGGTGCAGGTGATCAAGGCGGTGGACTCCGGGAAGAGCAACCGAGCCGTCGCCGAGGAGTTCGAGTGCGGCAGGACCCAAGTCGCCGTAAGCATTCAGTTTGAGATCATATTATCTACAGCTTGTGTCACACTCATTGCATTACCCATTGTTGTGAAGAATTCAAATATAAGTGCATTCTAGTTCCCCGTTAAAAATAATCTGCAAATATATACATTTTCATGATGCATCTAAAAATTTCGAAATAGCGTACATCTAACACTTTTGCAAGAGTACACACATTTATGTAAAGGTCTGAATTCAGCGTCAAAAACAAATCTTTGTAATGATATTTATGTGAACAAATGGGTCGTATAAACTTCAGAAAAATGTGTACACTGCTAAAAGAAATAGCACAAATGGCAGATATATGTCCTAAGTACACATGTACGCAATGAAATCCTATGAAGGTAATTTTTTGAAGGTGGTAAAATAAAACAGAACATTTTTTTTTTATTTCAGAATATAATCAGCAACAGAGATGTCATCTTAAAGGCCTTCAGGGGAGGCAAAGATCCCAATACCAAATATTTGGAACCGAGGATCACACCTAAATCCGACAGTAATGGGAATTTTTATCTCCAACACAAACAATAATTTCCCAGTAGTTTGAGTGCACTCTGGAAGAAAACGTTCCTAGTCTGCATCTGGAGACCACTCTACTATTCGAATGTGATACTGTACATTATTTAAACGTAGCATGTCCACATTTGTAGACTTGGAACAACTGCACTGCCCATCCGTCATGTGTTGGTCTTCCGTAAAAGTCCCATAGACGTAACACTTAACCATTGTATACTGTGTGCTTGGGTTGCTTGCTTGCTCAATTGATTGGCGTGATATCCATTTTTTTATTATCTCGTAAAACGGGTGACGGGAACAAAATGGAACAGGTGACTTAATTGAAAGTTGTAAATACTGCACAATATAGTGGGTACGAAGATGTGGAAACCAGCTTTCACCACGTTCTAACGTATATTTCTGACGAGAAAACTTTGTGCCTGGTGCTTAACTTAGCAAAAATAAAACAGCAAAAAGACATGAAGTGAATAAAATAAGAGGCAACGATAAGGGGACGTTCTTTTGACACTTTATTTCGTTTTCACGTGCTGTTTAAATCTGAGAGCAGGGAAAATAAACCATCTAGAAACAAGGCTTTCGAAAGGGCAAGCTTTTCACGAAAAGACGATCTCCCAACATGTTACTATAATCTGTTGCTAGGCAAAAGTCGGAGATCGTTGAAAGCGTCAAAGAAGTTACTGGAGGCGGACGTGGAGAACGAACTGTTCACAATGGAAGGTGAAGACGAACCCAACGAACCCGAACCAAAGAAGAAAAAGAGAAAGGTAAGCAGGCATTGTCTTGTGAGGCGTTTTAGACTTTTTATTGTATATTTATATTCAAAGATGCTACAAGTGATTTAAGCCGAAACCATGATTATCTTTATTGCCCGTCAATCATAATGATTAAAGATGCAAGTTTATATCTCTTTATGAGGCCTTGAATTGGTGAAAATTTCAAGGTTGCCTGCAGGGCAACCTCACTCTAAAATTAGGTTACCCGAAGCAAATCTAGGTTGTCCTAATTAATGGCTCTTTACACATATTGTAAAAATTGGATTGGGTTGCCCAAGCAGTGTTCGAAATAAGGCCAATCCGTCGGACAATGACTAATTTAAATTGCTTTGGTCTGACTGATTTTGAAATCCGTCAGACAATTTTACAATTAAAGTAATAGTACAAATCATGTGTTTGGGGTAACCAACTATGGCTCAGTCTGACTGGTTTCAAATCTTTATTTCGAAGACTGCCAAGACAATTTCAGGTGGAAATTTCGACCTAGCGAGTCATTAATTCGAGCCCTGCTCTTTGTAATTATATGTTGGCTATTAAACAAGTTACCCGTTCTCTCTAACTATAGTCGGCAAGAGTGTCGGAAGCGATGGAGATAGAGAGTACAGTGGACAGTGTGGTGAGTGGTGCCGGCGATTTACCGACGTTACCGAAACTAGAAAAACTACCAAAGGCAAAGCGAAAACGATTGTTAGCCGCTTTAAACAATGAAGATACAGCCAGTGAAACGACGAGCCAAAGTGTAAGATATTCATTTTATTTGCTTTAGGCTCCGTAGTTTTCTATTTCTCTTTGAGGTGTCCATGTTGTATTTGTGCAGCATTGAAACATGAAACTCGGCATTTTTAGTCAAAAAGTGCGATGACTGGATAAACAAAGTTGTTCGTACCGTATCATTTTCCAATAATGAAATACGGTAGATGTTTACGTTATTCCAACATATTAAATTTTGCAATAATTTCTTGATCTTACAGGGAGATGATGTGGCAGCGATACATAAAAAATATGACTTCACGGGATGTGATCCGTTTGGCGATTTGCCACACGACTACAAGTTGGAACAGCTAAAGTTGTGTAGTGCAGGTAGATTGTGATACATTCATCTTATCGGGTCATTATCACAGTCAGAGAGTGTAATATCAACAGATTAAAAAGCCTGCATCGAAATAGGGAAAAAACTGTCAGCTAACTCCCCACAGAGGCAGAGGTTTCATGCATGTACAGTAGAACCTGTTTTGAGCGGCACCTTTTTTACGGCATACCTGCCTTTTACGGCAGTGTTGCTGTAAAATAAATCCTTATGATTCATGTTTATTTTACCTGTTTTGTACGGCATACCTGCCTTTACGACATCTTTACCCTGAAAATTAGGGTGTCGCTCAAAACAGGTTATACTCTACCATTAAATGCCCACATCCTCGTGTGTAAGTGAGTGATAATGTGTGTTTTGTGGGTGCTGCCATTTTGTCTCACATGCTTGTGACAAACTTCGTGTTTATACGCAAGATTACATGTTGCAGGTCCAAGGTCCAAAGAGAATGTGTGTCTGATATGTGAGGAACCGGGAGAGTTATTACAGTGCGAGGGACCGTGTGAAGGCACGTTCCACCATTCGTGTTTAGGCTTGTCACGCAAACCTAGCGGAGCATGGAAATGCGAAACCTGCAAATCAGGTAGGATTGATATTTCACAGCTCGACACTGGTTAATTAAAGTAGTTGGACACATAGCCAATTCATTTAAAATCACAATGTTAACATTGGTGTAAGATCATATCATGAAATAACAAAGATCAATTTGACATTTTCACTTGATACTGGAGAGATGAACGGTGGAAAATCTATTCAACTGCATGGCAAACGGTTATTTCCTCATATTAAGACCGTCAATTTTCATAAGATTTCATCGGTGCAAAACTGAGTTATCTACAAATAATTTGCACTGCTTATAAATTCTTAAATATGCTATAAAGTTAGTATTTTTTGAAAAAAAAAAAGCTGCCCCAATAGAAACCTTTGACCTGGTGGCCAGTTATCTAATTAGGCTGTCAGGGTCTGAAATGATGTCAGTGGGAATCTGAGAGAACTATTCTTTTGATCCAGTTCATCTCTTGTTTGGCTTCTCTTCATTGAGGTTCTGTGAGGCTTAATAAGTTTTTTTCTTGTATGCCCGTAATGCTAAAGTTACTTTACTTTTGATACCGTGCTGATTTTAAGGGCGGTTTTCAACTTTTAGTTACAAACGTGATGTTTCAGGGAAGCACCCGTGTTTCGTGTGCAAGAGCTCGGAGGGTGAAGACATAAAGCAGTGCAAGGTTTCTCACTGCGGTAAATTCTACCACATGTCGTGCATCTCTACGTACCCGCACACACGGATAGAGAACAACAATATCTACTGTCCGCTACACATCTGTGGAACATGTGTCACGGAAAATCCGAAAAATCCTAAAGTCTCAAAAGGTAAGGAAATAATACTGAATATACTGTTGGCTGATGCATGATTTTAATATGTGTAGGGTTATTAACTGTAAATTATATTTTTTCAATGGTTAAATCGGTTTCCTTAAATAATGTGAGTGCCACAAAGGAGGAAAAACAAGGAATCTTAAGAATTCTTTATTTCTTGTAGGTCGTTTCTTTAAGTGTATACGGTGTCCAACAGCGTACCATGTTGGAGAGCTTTGTATAGCAGCAGGGAGTATGCAGTTAGAAGGTTACAACATAGTGTGTAGTCGACACTTCCAGCCTGTGCGCACCCAGTCACATCATCAACATATCAATGTCAGCTGGTGCTTCCTGTGTTCAAAGGGTACGTTTATTTTACTATCCACAAAATTGTGAGTTTAAAGGGTTGCTCGGAGAGTAATTGCTACCTTTACATGCAGTGCAACACTTGTTGCCTTGATCCCAAATCAAATGATGTCTTAGTCTGCACGCACTTGACATGCAGTCAAGTTTCAGATTGTGTCAAAATAGTACAAACTCATCACTTACCTTCCATTTGCTCAGGTAGCAATAAACTTGTATGTTACTATTGAAAGCTTTTGATCAGTTATAAAACTTGTGTACCACATCGGGTCAGATACAATTAAGGTCAATGACCGTGTTGGAATGATAAATGTGTACATTTATGTCAAATATGCTATTTTAGGTGGGACTTTACTATGTTGTGAGAGTTGTCCTGCAGCATACCATGTGGAGTGTTTGGGTCTGGAATCGTTTCCCGAGGGCAGTTTCTTCTGTAAGGACTGTAAAGTGGGACGGCGCCCCTTGTATGGAGACATAGTATGGGTTAAACTAGGCAGCTACAGGTAATTTGTAATCATTTTGTAATTTTGTTTTTTAACAATGGTGTGGCATGCGTCACTAAATGTCAGTCAAATCCGTGACTGGCAGAAGCAGATTGGCTAAACATGTTGAATTACTATTTTACAGATGGTGGCCGGGAGAGATCTGTCACCCGACGAATGTACCATTAAACATACAGGACAAGCCTCACCAAGTCGGCGAGTTCCCGATTCGCTTCTTCGGATCACACGACTACTTCTGGACGCATCAGGCCAGGTAATGTACATTGTAATATAATCATTGAATGACTTGGTCATGAGTAGATATTTTTAATATCGGTGGTCTATTAAATGAAGACATTGAAAGTCTTAATAAACAAAACTGCATGGTAACGTCAATGAAATTAGGAATGTTGTCATTTCGAATTAGGGCACTCCGTTAAAAAATTGGCAACGGAATCTTGTGCCATGGTTAGAGGGAATAAAAGAAAAAGGTCAGTGCTACCCCTATGCAATACCAATGATGTAAGACCCAGTGTCACGTCATTACGTCCAAATTGCGAGCGTTGCTATGACGACTGGACCTTGACGTTTATCTGTGATACTTAACCTGTGATATCCATGGTAACTGTGATAATGTAACTGTGATATTATCAAGGGTCTGAGGTATTATACCGTATACTGGGCTGCACCCTCATTGAAGAGATTAAGCACCTGTTCTTCATAATGTAAACATTGATTGGGTGTTTTTAGGGTATTTACGTTTCAAGAAGGAGATTTAAGCAGCAAAGAATGCAATAGTGGAAGTTCCCTAGTCAAACAGTTCACCAAAGGTACGTGCATAGGTTTTAGTTCACAAAAGTTCAGAAAATTTGTGGCTTCCATGCTGACCTCATCTGCTCATCAACTCATACTCTTTCTGGGTACCTTGTTTGTTACTGTTACATCAAGAGGACAACTGATTCAGAACTGATGTTTGTAAAGAAACTTCACACTTCTGCACAGGTGTACGAGAAGCCACGGCTGCCTTCAGAATGCTACAGAAGGTGAAGGAAATAAAAGAGCAGAAAGAAGAGAAGAAAAGTGCAACCAAACCGAGGCCGTACAGACATATAAAAGTACGTTTATACATTTCAACGTTTAAATATTTTGTCATGTTATCCTTGTATCCTTGTTTACAGGGGTATCCCCGCATCCCCTCAGTCCAACTGTAACAAGAATTGTGACATGCCAATGATGTGACCTATAGACTTGTGTACAGCTGTGTACGACTGATATGTGATGCACTTAATACACTGTATCAAGTCGCGTCTTTCAATCCGTACTTAACTGTCTGTGATATACTGTGATACTATCTCACAAACTGTGATACCATGTAACTGTGATATACAAACCACCATAGGTCTGAGGCATTATAAACCGTTACAGCGATATCATTATTTGAAATTGGTGAAAAACAAAAGGGTTAATACCACCGTCAATAATAAAAAAAAAAGACCTGTAACGTCAATTTTAATTGGTTAAAATTTACTCGAAAATTCAAACTTCAAAACCATTTTTCATGTGAAATTTAATTGCATGCCAGGCGATAGTGAAGCATACCAGATGACTTTTGACGGTAAACGCTTACAAACAAGGTTTAATTGTTTTGCACCTTTGAATTAATTCCAAGGTCAACCTCCCGGTTGGTGATGTGACGGTGTACAAGCCGGACCTGTCGTCCATGCCGCGTTGTGACTGTAAGCCGGACAGCGATCCTCCTCCGTGTTCGGATGAGGCGAAGTGTATGAACCGCATGCTGATGTATGAGTGTCATCCGCAGCTGTGTCGCGCTGGAGACCAGTGCCAAAACCAGCGCTTCCAAAGGCGACAGTATCCCAAGTCAGAGATCTTCAAAACTCCGTTTGGTTGGGGATTGAAGTCACTTGTAGACATTAAGAAGGTAATGAGTCTTTCAGTTATATTTCCTCACATTTAAACCTAAAAATGGAACCGAAGCGAACAATAGGAAAAGAGAAATTTTACCAATATTGCATTTGGGCTTTAACACTAGTAAGTTTTGCACGTCAGTCTGTTACTTCTTTGACGTTTGGCACAGGATTCGAATTAGTGAAAAATGTATGATTGTTTGCAGGGCTACCTAGCTCTCAAATTAGGTTGCCTAAAGCAAATCCAGCTAGTCCTGATTATTGTACTTATTATTTAATATCTAAAAAATAGGTCCCATTTACAGTTGTAAGAAATATAGCAGATGTTTCCTTAATTGTTGTGTGACTTGAACAGAAAACGTTAGAACCATTGTAAAATTTGAACCCTGTTGGCATCATTGTTGTTTGGGCAAACAGCGAATATGAACAATTATAACCACCTCCATGATGATATTTATTTGAACAGACAATCGCAAATTAATATCTGTAAATCAATAACTTATCTATGAAGTTCTAGGTCTTAGTTATCTTGTCAATCGCCAGAGAAATTGACATTTATGTATCACTTATTTTCCGTCTCATCCACTTTGAGTCAACTTTTATTACTTGTTACTATAATTTAACAAGTTCAACTTATGACAATGACTAAACGGTAAGTGCTATTATATAGGGTCAGTTTGTGAACGAGTATGTTGGTGAGCTGATAGATGATGAGGAGTGTAAGCGCCGCATCAAACAACAGCACGACGACGACGTCAACGACTTCTACATGTTAACACTAGATAGGGGAAGGTATGTGATGGAAATAACACACTTCATTAGTGTGATGTGAAAAATATCACGACCGCACCTAGTCACAATAAAGAAGTGTGATTTTTAACCTGTACAACAATTGTGACTTCTCAATGGCAGTCAAACAGTGGTTGATCGTGAGAAATATTACCACTGGAGAACAATAGAAAAACAGCATGATGAGAAGTCGTAAGCGGTTTATAAGGAATTATTTCTATATTGTCTGTATTTCCGGCTAAGGATATTATTCAAAGTAACGATTTTGATGCTGTTGCATGATAACGATAACATGTTTTTCGACAATTTTCTGTGTAGGATAATTGATGCGGGTCCGAAGGGTAACCTCTGCCGCTTTATGAACCACAGTTGTGATCCTAACTGTGAAACAACGAAATGGAACGTCAATGGCGACATACGTGTTGGGCTGTTCGCTACTAGAGATATATCTGCAGGTAAATGTCTTATTTCTTGTTAGTAATACTAAGTGTTATGATATGTCTCTGGGTAATGGATACAGTTATTTCAAGTTGCAAATGTTGTGTAGGAACAATGAGGTTAAATAGCACAAGATGTTAATCTGTACCCATGTAAATATGTTGCCCATTGACAGCTTGTGCCTTCCTGTGGTCTCGTATTATTGTGCTTTGGTGGTTACTTGTAAACATGTCAATAAATTCGATTTGGTCACACTTACTCTTCCAGTGATAGCGTTACATAATACTTATTTAATTTTCCGTTTCATATTTTGTTACAGGTGATGAATTGACATTTAACTACAATCTAGACTGCCTTGGTAACGATAAAAAGAAGTGCCAGTGCGGTGCAGTAAACTGTAGTGGATACCTGGGTGTTCCACCAAAGGTAAATCACTTTCAGCAGTTACAGTTGTTCTTGGATAATGAAATGTATTCAGAGCAAAATTCGTATACATAAAATCTTAGCACGTTTAAGTTTGGGTGTAGCTGCTTTTAAGATATGTAATGGAAAATTCAATACAAACAAATAACAGTGCCTTAACTGAATTGCTTATTTTTAAGAACTCCGATGGCAAAGAAAGGGACAAAAAGAAGAAGAAGAAAAAGAAGAAGCGACGAGAGAATCAGCGTAAAGTTCACGAGGACGAGTGTTACCGGTGCGGAGAAGGTGGTGAGCTCGTCATGTGTGATAGGTCGTGGTGTACTAAAGCCTACCATCTAGAGTGCCTTAACCTCTTGAAACCCCCTAATGGTAAGTTTGCGTCTGACGAAATAATTTGTATTTCGAGATTTAAGGTAGATAGGCATATTTCATGTTACACAGCCATTTTGTGAACGTTTGAATGTAGTAAAAATATCAGAGAAAAGAAAAGTAAACAAAATCATAATTGTAAACAATGATAGAGGATTGAAAATTTGTAAGTGTATGACAGTAGTTCGGCGTATGGTTTGTACACCAAATGTAGTTTTCACAGCGCTAAATAGAGGCAGGGCAATTTGGCAGCAGGAAGAAGAATGATCTACGTAAATTAATTTTTTTGCATTGATAGGTAAATGGGAGTGCCCGTGGCATCACTGTGATGTGTGCGGAAAAGGTGCAATCAAGTTGTGTTCAGAGTGTCCGAACTCCTTCTGTAAAACGCACATTGAGGGAAACATCTTCGATATTGGTAAGAAAGACGCTACAATAATCAGTAGCAAATAGTATCGGTAGCTATCCAGCAAAATAAACAAATTTATGCTATTAAAGCAAGAATTTTCATGATATAAATATCAATTCTACATAAAGGGGCAACATGAAATGTAAATACATTTTCAGAGTCAAAATTCCCGTTATTAAATTCAGACCTCGACAGTCACCCCATTATGGGACGCTGGTAACTTTGTACGCCAAAACCAAAATCTTATATTAAAAAACAAAACAAAGAAACGATCAAATAATGATACGTGAAGGATGATGAGAGATTGTTGCTATTTCGCATAACCGTATGATTTACTCGTTTTGCGATGGGGTTTAAAAATAAGTAATGTGGAATCTTATGTAGGTGAAGGCAAACTGTTGTGCGCAGACCATGAAGAGCTTCTAGGTGCCATAGAGAGTTCGTGTATCACAACGCCAGTTGTTGGACCTAATGACGGACGAATAACGTCATCATCGGCAAGTTCCGCCGGCTCCACCCCAAACTCGCAGAGCGACGCAGAGGACGACTCATCAGGTGCCGAACACTTAGTTATTGACGAGTCACGTCAGGACAGTAGTGTTCTGCCACAGGATGATACTGGTGCTGCCTCTCGTGACCAAAGTGATAAACAAGGCAGCAAGGAAGCAATGGCGAACGTAGCTAGTGACAAATCAGCTGGTGACACTGTTCCTCCTGCCACAGAACAGCATAGTGACAAACCGACTGTGCAGCCTGCAACAACACCCTCTGGTGGTGATAGTAAAACAAAGAAAAATCGCACCAGAAAAAGTTTGCAAGAAATGCATGATGGTGAGACAACAGCACAGTCAAAAGGAGGGCATAGTCGGTCTAGGAAAAGCGAAGTTTCCAAAGACCAGCAGGAACAAGAAGAAAGCAATAATAACATTGCGGGTTCTAAACCGTCAGAAGAGGCAGCAGTGATGGACCAAAAGTCAAGTGAAACCAAAACGGAAAGAACTCCAGGCAGCAGCAGAAAGAAATCGTCGGAGCCGAGAAAGCGTAGAAGCAGTGCCGCTGCTAATAACTCAGGTTCGGCTAGGAAACGAGGGCGCCCACCCAAGAGCACTAAATCTGAAAACGGACAGGTAGAGCAGGTGCCACCTAGTGATAATAATGGAAGTACTAAACCGTCCCAGGATGCAACAGCACAAAGTGCTGCCATGCCGCAAGAAAGTCACAGTACAGACGACGAATATGGTGACCTAGTTATTGACATTCCACAATAGTTGTATTTACAGTGGCATCTGCATGATATGGGTAAATTTGTAATCATGGTTGTATTTCTGTAACCATGTGTTTTCCGTAATAACCATGGTTTTATCTGTATGACCATAGCAACCCATGTTTTTATTACCTGGTTCGTATTTATGGTGCTCTTTCAAGACAGAATTTAATGCCCAGTATTCATTTTGCAATTAGCAATGTGCATGTATTATCGACGAAGTTTGACAATAATTATGCATGTTTTTGCAGTGTTACGTAATCTAAGGCCGTATCATGACGTTAAAAAAGCCTCGGTCTTCGCCCAATCAAATAAATCCCTGAAAGGCCTGGTTATTTTTCATGTGTCATTAACATACCCTAGGCAATTTCCATAGATTGGACTTCGAAAGAGTTGTAATTCCCATTGTGATCTTAACACAGTATCTATGTTTACACTGTTTGAAAGAAACTAGTTTTGTGTAAAAAATTTAAATATAATTTGTAATATTTTTTGTAATTGGCAATTGGTACACATTTTCTGCGACAGATTAATATTTTACCAAAAATAGACGTTCATCAAGTTTCATGTTGGATTAAGAATTGATTAATTTCATGTAATAAGTTGATACCATACGACAGTATACATTTCAGTAAGAGAACTCGTGCATCCCTATTATGTATTTGAATTGGTATTTGTACATTTGACGCGGTCAGTGTAAGGATATGTACATGTACTGTGCCACCATGAAAACAGAAATCCCTGCCTTTTTGTTCGCTCGCTGTAGAATTTTATTCAGGGATTTTGATACTAATTTCATGTTGTATGTGAAGTAACTTGGGACTTGTGTGCAAAAATTATAGAGTTAGTAAAATGATTTTCAAATTACCTTATTAGGCCAAAGTCCTGAAATACTGTGTGATCTCGTTTCACAACAACGCTAAAAGTGTAATTTTGAACTTTGAATAGACTTGGAATCAACATGGATTAATTTCTGGGCACTTATATACATAAGTAATTGCTGCAGCTTTTGGTGGATAAACTTTTAGACATCCGATTTTACAACTTTGAAATAATTGTTAGCTGTTTGGCAACTCTATCTGCTATTTTAAAGGGGACAAAAAGACTTTTAAATCTATGATTTTTTTTAAACAAGGTTGAAATGTAAATACTGTGTATTATTTTATAGCATGTATATATCTATATATAGAAAGCGCTAAATGAAATTTTAATTAAGGGTTGTAAACTTTTTTTATTGTAAAACAAATGTAATACTTCGTTGCACCGAATTCTCCGAAATGAACATACGTATATATATTATTGTATATAGTGTACAGTTTTAAAAACGTCAACAGTTATTATTAATTATTATTATTGTAAATATTGACAGAATTAATTAATGTTAAGTCACATACTGAAAGTATTCAGTTATAAATTACCGTATTTGTCCGTAGTGATTAAAAACCGTTAGCTATGCGCAACGTATGAGAGTGCTTATTGCCTGCTTACTGCATACCTATAGCAAACAGGTGCATTTATAGTTTGTGATTATTAAATTTGGGATCCAGAATACATTGTGCAAAAATGTCGAGAAAGATTATGACCTGAAAACAGATTCAGATATTCCACAATATTGTGGTGTACATTTGCAATAAAATGACTCTTTGTCGAAGGTATTTTTACTATAGGTTATTCCTGGTTTGGCCAGACGTTACAAGTAAAACATAAATTTATAAAGTTCTAACAATTTTAAAATACGTAAAATTATTACGGACCGATACGGTAATTTAAAGAGTTAAGTACGGAGGAATGTCACAAAAATATACAGTCATGGAAACTTAGTTGTTTTTGTGAAAGAAAGAAACGTAGTTAATTAAAAGGCATGTAGTCTCAAAAAATACTGGAAAATAATATGACAAATGATGCGCAACCGTCAATTGCGTAACTGTTTGTTTTATTTTTCAAAATATACTGTTGAAATATCTGCCTTGTAAAGGAATAATAACAGTTGTAATTTTGTCAAATTTCTGCCATACCATCATGGCCTTTGCATGGATTAATTTGTAAGAAGCAGTTCTTTTGAACTGAGATGCACTGTGAACAGTTGTTCCATGCGCTCAGGTGTATTGAGAACAGTTGTTCAGTGTGCACAAACTCCGAAATACCGTGTTGTCATTAATTTGGACCCATCTTATTTTTGGGGAAAAATGTGAATGGTGGAAAAATTGCAGCTACCAGATGCAAAGTACTTGATATGACACTTGAGACATAAAACATGTAAAATCTGACAAAGTAAATGCTGGCATTTTGAGGAAGTAACGCAAAATTTACAAATTTACTGGGCCAATATTAGAGACAATTGCGAGGTTAAGAGTCACGACTTGTAACGTCACATCATTTCTGACAAACGACGTGATATGACGAAAAACCGTGTAACTTACCCTCGCTAATACGGTTTAGCCACTACATATGGGGTTTTAACTGATAACGTTAAGGAAATAATGTTTTTAAAGTTGTTAAAACATATAAAATACATTTTTTATGACGAAACTAAATGATTTAAGCACCACAAAGTGTAAGACATAATTTACATGACTAAATAAATAAGTATTAAGGGTCATTAACTGTTTTTGTCTTTATTTTTATTTACTTACTTATTTATTATATATTTTTGGCTCATTTGGCATATATGCCAAAGAGCCTATAGAATCATGAAGTGTCCGTCGTCGTTGTTGTCATCGTCTGTGCACAGTCACCCTGAGCATTGATCATAGAGACTTCATATCTTGCACACATATGCACCTATGTCCCATCTCAAAACCAAGCAAAACTTATGTTGCTGTGACCATTATTCTCAAATTAGCAGCCATATTTGTACTTCTCTTTGAACTATATTCCATGACACACAGTTAAAGGTACAGACCTCATATTTTGCAGTAATATGCATCTATGTACCCTCTTTATTTCCTGTAAACATTATATTGATGCCAGATATTTCTAGTTTGGCACCCATATTTGTGCTTTTTTCATAACCTAAAATTGTAACCTAAATTGTCTTTAAGTATTTTGGTAATGCCAAATGAGCTCAGGTCCATGTGGACTTATTTTTGTGTAATTACATGAGACTACACTTTGCTATTTTGTTTCGTTTTGGCAGCCAATTATTATTTAACAGTCATGGTCATCCTCTGTTCTTGTCTGGGTACACTCATCCTGAGTCTAAGGTTGATCAAAGACTTGATATTTTTACACATGTGCACCTACACAACATCTAGATGCCAGGCAAAAACTCATTTCGGATTCTTTGTGTAGATAACGTAAACATAACAGGTTTTGCAGTAGTTTATTTATTGAGAGAAAAGGTCATAACATAATACAAACGTGTAGGTTTTACAGGAGTTTATTTATTGGGAGGACGTTAATCATAACATAAAGTTAAGATATTTTACATTAATTCCTTTATGGTGTGGAAGATAACGTTAACTTACAGGTTAGACAGGTTTCTTATTGAAAGGAAAGATTATAATAACGTAACATTACAGTGTTACATACATCTGTACAATGGTGAACAATATCAAACTTAACAAACTTAGTTAACATCAACAGGCTGTTGTATTTTAATTGTTTGGATTAAACTTCCCTCCTTAACAACGTATCTTATCAATAATTGGAATGATATGCAAAGCTTCAGTAAATTAAAAGGATTTTAAAATTTATTAGGGAAATAAATTCACTAAACAGAAAAATGAATGAAAGGTATGTATTTAATTTGTTCCATTTGTTGAAAATTTCTGATTAGAAACTTTTATTTTATTTTATTTATTTATTTTTTGGACAATGGTCCACCCCTGTTTTGGACTTCGTGTGACCTTTCCCATGAGTTTAAATCCAGGGTGGATTTCTCGCCTGCACTCTTACCTGCTTGCATGTGGTAATCGCAAATGGTGCGACACCTGCCTTTTCCACCAATAGAGGTGTACGCTGTATAAGTGTGTATACAGCATGACTGGCTGGGCTACTCTCACATACATCAGCTGGGATTTGAACTTGTGATGCAGCTGTGAGCTGCTCAGCCAGGCCTAAGTCAACCGCGCTAACCAACTGAGCTATTCCGCTCGCCCTGGGATTAGAAACTTGATTAATGATATTGCAAGAGTGAAGTCCAAACAAGTACTTTAATCCAAACAAACGAAACACAACTTGCCCTGAGAGAATATTTAAAGTCAGGAATTCTGACCCATAATATTAACTTTATTAATAACGTATAACGTTTATAATAATAATGAGTAACAGTAACGCTGTTGACATCTATGTAACGTAGTTTATGCACAATATCCAGTAGTTAATTAGTAGAAGTTCATTTGCTTTGATATTCAGCACAATGTTATGTAAATGACGCAAGTAACGTGACGTAAGCTTCAGTGACGTTCTGACGTTGAAGCGTTTCTGGCATGCATGTATGTTTGACGTAGGTGGACCTCAACCTCTCTATCCATTCCAGTAGATATGGAAGCAAGTCCATTTAAGGTATCCACCAGACAGTACAAGCATGTGTGTAGGTATGTTGGGATTATTTACCATCTAGGAGGCATGGCAATAAAGGCGGAACGTACAATGGTAACGGTGACAGTAGCTACAGTACAGTACCCGATTCACTTTCAACTAGCTGCTCCTTGTGATTTTCTTGAAAGTTCAGAAATTACGGATTGTTTCACACTGCCTTTTCAACAATAACATCAAGCTATTTTTCCATTCTAAATGTGTAAATAAATATGTGAGAACTTGTAAACAATGTATATTATCCCTGTTTTGCAATCATCTAAAGTGGCTCGAATGCTTGAGTTTTCCCTCTTAATTGCTAGATGCCATTTTCATGTAATCATATAACTGTAAAGTGACAAGAGGTTATAATATCCACTGTTAACTGTCATTCAAATAGCTGTTACAATAGGTTATGATTTTTACGTTTTTCATTCGGTTTACCTATGCGCTGCAAACTGAAGTTATTTCCTTGATATCCATCGGATTCTTTTATTTAATGTATATTATGATTGAAAATTGCTCCTTGGCGTTGACAACAAATTCCTTCATGCTTTCAAGCGTAAATTTTAAAAAAACATGTAACTACTGGGACCCCTCAGTTTTGCCATCGATATTAAAATCACTGCTTCCGAAGTTTTGTTCTCCAAAGAACGTAATGAAATGTTCGTATTGCGCTATTTCATTCGGTTACTTTATTAGCAGCAACTGAAGTTGTGTTACATATCATCCATTTTGTTCCAGCATAAATGGAAGTGCTAAAGAAAAGTCCATATCAAGTGTTAAGAATAGTTCCATTGATCTGTATCAGAGATCCTACATTTTCCTTGGTACGGTGGTCTATGAGGCATACTTTTCTGTGATGTTATCGATGGTAGGTTGTAATACTCCACTGGTGAGTGATTTCATTGCGCTTGTTGCAGCACCTCTGGATATTTGAAGACATATTTCTTCAGTTATTCAGCGCCCAATTCTGGAACTGCCTCACATTTCATACAATGGATGTGCTCCTTTTCCGAGGTTCTGTGAGAGCTTGTGGTAAACTACTGTATTTACCTAGATTATTAAATATCAACTGCTTGAAATATTTCCTGTTTTATTTCTACCCGATCATATGTCATGATGAGATTTTCAAAAGAGCAAATACAGCTTTTTGTGGTTAATTTCACTGATGGCAGCATGTGCCTTTCGTAGGTTTGTTTCTACAACTTGTCTGAATTTCTCAGAATGACATTCGGTATAGTGGAGTGTGCAGCCTTCCTCTGGTTTATTTCAACGTTGATTAATAATTTCACAATGTAGATGGCAGCACATGTGACGGTTATAGTTTTATTTCTACAGCTTTTACTAATTTCTTACAATGACATTTTCTATAACGGGTGTGCCGCCTTTCTGAGGTTAATTTCTATGATAACTTGTAGTACAGTGTTGACCAGTGATTTCATGGTATCTATGTGTACAGCGCAGGAGACGTGGCTATACAGGGGTTTGTTCTCTCTCTGTTTCTTCTTAAACTCCTCCTTTATAAACGATATACACTTCTCTGACGTCTCGGCACCTGTAATGAAAATCAAATTTATTATCCAGATGGCGGCACAACTTTCTGGGCTTTCTGAAAAGTGTCAGTTGTGTTCCAGTATTGATGGTAATCTAGTCCAGGACATAGCATTACACAAGTTGAAATCGAAAGCTGTCTAAAAGTACATAAGATTTACTAAGAAATATTAGAGAGATAAAGTCATTCGGAAAATATTCGACTACATGGAGGTCCTGCCGAGATTTCTAATGGTATCCAAATTGAGCCCTACTTATTGGTGTTAGACTTAATGCTTTACCTATGTAGTTGGGGAAGCACTGTTTTATGGAGTGAGATTTCAGCCGTTTCTCGAACAGGTCCTTCTTGTTTAGGAAGAGAATAAAATCCGTCGTCTCGAGGAAAGCGTTATGCGCCACCTCCCCGAAAGTGTTCAAACTATCCTGTAGGGAATTCTGAAACAAAAACGTCAAAACCTTAGGCGTCTGTACAGATAGACAAAGAGAACAGACAGGAATCTAGTCAAGGAACGAATTAGTATTTGGTTCGTAAATGCAGATTTTCAGTCGATCTGGTTTCCGGACGCAATCAGGAAATTGTTTTTGAGGGACAAATAAACGCATGAGTATGTAAGCATGCTGATTACAGACTGAGATGTAAAGAAAACTGCCTGAGGGACCAAAATAATTTTTTTGTGAGATTGGGACTTTGACAGTGGCAACAACAGGAAAATAACGTAAAACAGTAAAGGAAGAGAAGCCCTTACCAGGTGCCTATCTTCCTCGAGACTCTCACAGAAGCCGTTCAGTGACACGAAGAAGATGACGGCCGTGACGCCTTCAAAGAAGTGAATCCATTTCTTACGCTGGCTCTTCTGACCTGCTACGTCTATCACTCTACAAGTGCACAAAGGTCAAACACACATAAAGTTACACAAAGGTCAAATACTATGTGTGTACATTCAGTACTCATGGTACCAGATTCCTTTTGACCTTTGATAAACTGATGAGCTGTTTGATAACGAAAATTAATTGCTGGCCGATGTATCTTGTGCAACAATAATAATGGTGCAGGCTGGGCTTTTGACTGAATTATCTGCAGCTCATTGAGCTAAAGTGCTCCATTAATGTACGGATTAGTAACATTTTCGTAATAATATTGCTGAGTGTGAATGTATCGCAGACTGCAATTCCTTTGCCATTGAACTGTGGTAACGGTTTTGTGACTGATACTCATCAGAATACAAAATATACATTGGATTTAAGGCCCGTCAGGTGCTGCCCCCATAATTTTTTTTAACCGATGAACTTTTGTCCATAAGCTTACTATGGGAAGTGCAACATGTTGTCACACACTTCACTTGTAATGGCAAAAATGACGAATTTCCTAACATACAATTTGAATTGCAATGTACATGAATGTAAATTGTTTTTATTGTAGACTGACATTAATGAATGTAAAGTAGTAGGTGTTGCAGACTGATTTACCTGTAGCGAAGTCCGTTGACATTGAACAGGTGTTCCATGACTCCGACTGTCGGCTTGCGGATGTATAGCACGTCTTGCAGACTAGGTACGTAGTCATTCTCACTGAGACGATCCAAGTTCTGGAGGAAACTGTAATAAGTGTATAATAAAAAAACATTTGCTGCAATTTTTTTTCTCAAAACTTTTATATGTGCATGGACAATGCAGGTTGAAAGCCTGTGATGTGGCCAGTAAACTCATTGTGGATAGCTGAACAGTTTGGTTCACTTTGGTCAGATCTGACACCTAAATTCATCCTAATTGATATGACACTTGAATGTGATATTACTTCGTCACAAAAATGATGTTCACGTATACTTCAACAGAAATTCATGCTGTGTTTTTGTTCGAGAGAAAGTCACAGCGTGAAATTACATTGCTCAATCACTGAAATTGACCCTATTCTCCAGAAGCTGTTGGAAGTTAATGGAAGTTAAAGTTGCCAGTAAAGAAAAAAAATATTTTGGGCCAACTTTAAACTCTGATTTTTATTTTGTTTTACCACAAGTTTAAAAAAATCCACAAACCATGTGAGCCAAAATTAGGAGATAGTGCCTATCTGCAATGTAAGCAATTAGCAGTAACACCGGCATTGTCTTAATGGGTAGTTTTTGTGAGTGCTGCTAGAAATAGAATTTTATGAGGCTTAAACTGGACGTAATGGTTACTATGGTAATGGTTACTACAGTTACTTACTATTCTTCGGCAGGTAAAAATCTGGACACAAAATCTTCTCTTTGTTCAAAACACTTTTGTACACCGGCGTCTCTGAAGATCTCTAGTATTTCTCCCGTAGAGTGTTTTAACTGAAGAAATAAAGCAAGAGCGACATGAGATGACTTTGACGTACGTTATGTGCTATAGTGAGGGGTACCCCGGATAAATAAAGATACTCCCACCGTAGCACAGCTTACATTCAAATTCAAACTGTAACCATCACTTTATAGCTTGAGCACC
>JBCAUI010433285.1:0-10341 GCA_038406195.1 Haplosyllis anthogorgicola
TGAAGATGACAGTGTGATACTGTCGAAAAGTACTTACTTGTAAAGTAAATCACTATCGGATTGACATGAATTCTTCTTCTAATCAAAACAATACGTCCGAGAGGAATCTATTTCAAAAAACAAAGCGACTATGAAAACAGACCAAGGCGTTAAAAGGGCGATGTATTTGAAGCGACATCTGATCACGGTAAGGTTATAGTTCACTGTAGTACTCGGACCCGGGAAAGCTTACATGTACCGGTAAATGCTTTGCAATTTGCTGGTAATTCCCAGTTTGATGAAAGTAACATTTGAATTGCTGTTCAGTTAAAATAGAGAAAAATCAGAATCAATAATCAATCTAATTAATATCATGATTTGTTTGATTTAGTGTCAGGGTGTCCAGGTTATACAATTTCACATCCTTGACGAAGTTTCCACTGGTGCCATACCAGTTAATGGAACGCATTGGAATAAAGACAGACAATTCTTTGCACACAAGTATTTATTTCTACAAGACTACCAGAGATATAAGTGTGATCTCTTCAGCTGCTGGTAACTCACTCACAGGTTCTAGCAGCTGGAATGCTGGAGGCACTATCATGAATATTCATTAACTAATTAAGTAGTTGCTGCACAGGGAGCGTGCGTGCGTATTCTAAATGTTTCTTTGTTATGGTGGAAGATTTACGGAAGTCGAAAATCGAATCAAATTAAATTAATATTACAACAATCCTTTTCATATATGTTAAAACAACACGGCACATGTTGGAAGCTATAATCATAGTCTTGTTTCAATTGTTTGAAGTTAATTTGACACTCATCAGATATTCCCAAACGGATAGCCAATTTCCCACTTTTTTACGGTTAACATGTAATTTCCCGGGTGGTAAAAGCAACACTTCCTCCCGGAAAACAAAGATTTACCGGCATGTGGTCCGAGTCCTAGTTCACAAAGGGGACAACTCGCATCAAAGTTAGGTCAGTTCTCAGGTGAGACCTCGGCTTGAGGAAAGCCTTATTATTTGGCCTCCAATTCTCTCCTTCAACTTTCGCAGGACATAAAAATTCACGCACAAGAATGACAATAAAAGTTCCGGGGATGGTACACAATATTAATACCCACAGGTCAGAATTGGACAATTTGAAGTGTTAGAAGTAGTACTAAAACATAGTTCAGTTCTCATCCCAAAGTTGGTAGATAAAATAAAAATAAGAAAGACAAAACTCAATGATGTTGTGTAATGTTTATTCTCTGAATCCAAATCCTCAAATCACCCAAAGCAATGGTTACAATCATTTATATGAACACCAGAATAATACATTTGTCCAATGAAATCATTCTAATATGATGATGCATCTTGTTTACTACTCTTGTACAGTCATATGATGTTTTAGTCATATTATGTTTACCTTAATGATGTCACAGAATTACCCAGTACATTTGAGACACAAACATATTTACATTTCTAAAGTGAAAGTGATGATGTGTTTTGTTTACAATCTTTAGTACAGTTTAAAAGAACAATACATCAATGTCATTAGTTCAAAACCTAAAGCCTTACATCAATAATAAATGCCAATTAATATTAATTAATAATTAACAGTAATTAATGAAACTGGTCATAACAAATAACACATATGCATAATATTACAATAAGCAGAAGTATGTGAGCTCTCTTGGTGAAAAGATGTGAAAGATCGTTGGTCCTATATACTTGAGCTCATTGAAGAATGTCAGAAATAAATGTTGTTAAAACCCTGTTGGGAAAGTCTGACTTTGTACATTTTATTTAACCACTATAAGTGAATGATAGATAAAACGTAACAAAGGACAATCATACCATTACACATTAAAGATGTTTAGTCAGATCTAAATTAGCTTTTAGTATGAACTAAAATAAATACTAATCTGCTCATTTAGTGTATCTCTGGTTAGGTTACTTACATCTTAAAATATTCAAATCTATTGTAACACATTGTAAAATAAATGCATCCTTAGTCAATTGATGTCACATTACATACCAGAAATTAATTTGACAAGCAGATGGGGGTCACAAAATGAATGTACCTTGTTCCAATAATATTTATTTTATGACATGTACTTGTGTTATCTATTATGGCAGACTATGTAATCATAGTGCACAAATGTTATGACAGTTATATGACCATCTGGAACTGAAAATAACCCAGACAAAATGGCCTAGATATTGAAAACTGTATTAGAGAGGATAAGCTGTATGTGACAAATATATATATTGAAATATTTTAATGCAAATATATAATAGAGTATTTTAATGCATATATATTGTAATATAATGGAATATATACTGGAAAACTGTCAGATCAATCACAACCAATGTAAATTGTCAGATCATTCATGGCATCAAACACAGCCTAAACCAAGTAAGATCAATTATTTTTGCATGCTTAAAATTTAAAAATCCCTACCTTATCTGATGCTGATGAAGCACGCTCAGGGCTGGGTGATCTGGGTGTATCTGCATCCAGATGATCCACTCCAGTTAAGCTCACTTGAGGGCTTGGCAGAGATGAAGGGGTGTAGGGTGATTCTGGTGATTGGACCATGTACAATCCACTTGTAGTAGTTGATTGATTTGACTCCTCTGAAGAAGAAGTAATGATCTGGAGTTTTCCAGTGGAATCATTGAAATATGCCATGCTGAAAAATGAATGTAAAACAGTTAGAATATGGTAAAGCATCAATATAATGTGTAACCTTAACAACCTGAAAAATTGGACAACCTTTGCAACCTTGAAGAACCTTGGCAATAATAAAAACCTAGGGAAAGGTGTTTATTTGACATATGATTGGTGGCTCTGCCATGCAAAATTGAAGGTGTATCAATTGACACACTGATTTCATCTGAAAACACATCTGAAAAGTGCCTAGATTGGTTCAATCTGAGGCCTTTTGAGTCTCTTTCTGTGACTTTGAATGCATTGCAGCGAAGTTGATAGCAAGTCTCCAAATTGTAACTTGCAAAAGAACCAATCTAGCATCATATGTTAACCCTACCTTAAGAATGAAATATTGCTCAGATAAAATAAGGTTCATAAGGTTGTGTAATTATATTTTAAATACAGTTGACTCACTTGCTCAATTAACTGGAAACAGTAAAGGTCTAGAAGTGATAAATGTGTTCTGGTGTCAAGTCTACAAAGTAAATGTAAGTTTAAATACCAATGTATCTTATTGTTTCAGGCAAGAATAACAAATGCATGTAAGCAGGTTGGACTGTAACTAATGTATCCATCTATGTCTGGATAAATTGAAAAATCCCTATTTATTTAACATTTTAATGCACATGAAAAATTAAGTCAAAATGACAATGTATTACACTCAACACTTTAATGGTATCAACTGTATCACCTATATTAATTGTATTAATAGAAATCAACTGTATTTACCTAACATTCCGAGGTTTAAATTTTAAATCCTTTTGTATAATAATGATGTGATGTATTGGTACACTATAGATGGGAGAAAAGAACAAATTTGCATTATAAAATCAACTTTTCATAAAGTTAAATTTAATTTAAGCATTAACACAAGTATTATCAACCATTGAACAACCTAAGTCATTTATAAATAATTCTATCTTTGAAGAAAATTTTCACAAACATGATTAAAAAGTTTAATTCAAACAATGTCCCACATTCAATGCATGCAGGAGCAAAGGTATTATGGTGCAGGTGTTTGACTTCAAAGGAAATGCCTGGGTTTCAAATGTCTTGGCTGTTTTTTGCTTACTCCTTACAATAGTAAATGTGGATGGTATTAAATGAAATGACAATCCATCGTGTAATAGAAAAGAAATTTATAATATAGAAATAATTCCTACCTTCACAAGTTGTATAATCCAAATAGAGTATGTTGATCCAGACCAGTAGAGAAAAATGTAAAAGGTGTAGAAAAATCTGTGTATCCAGAATATATACTCTGGGGTTATCCAGAGTGTAAATGAAGTGTAATTGGTGTAAAGGAACTAAGATGATGTTGTATTATTCCATTAAGGGCATTAAGAAAGCCTTTGTTCTCCTTTTAAAACAAATCTTTAAAGGGTAATGTACTTAAAAATGATTTTTAAATGAATGTAACATTAACAAAAAAAAATTTTTAGAATCAGCATGAATGGGACATTATAAGGGTATAAATTTCATTAACCCATGATATCTTTAATTTTTTAAATTAATTTCTATTTGTTTTACAAGAGATTCATTAACAGACATGAAACTATGGAATTTTTACAGTATAATAATGTTTTTTAGAAGTCTGTACAATAATTTAGTGATTTATAATGAATGTTTAAAGTTAAACATGCTAGACCATAAATGGTAATTTTGTACTAATTTTTTGACTTGTCAGATTAGCTGCATGAGTATTGTTTGATGTACTGTTGTATTATGATAAGAGACAATGCATTGTACTACACATTATGATTTTGTCAGTACAGAGCACAATCTGGTCAAGGATGGTTCAAGTGGGAGCCCATACAAGCTCTGGAAGGGGTTTACTTAATCAAACATGTTATAAGAATTTTAATTTTCAAAATTAGTTTGAACACTCATTGTTTACTATTGTTATTTGCACTAATCACCATTCGGTTTTTACTTAAGTGAAGTTTGATGCTTAATATCTATTGGATAATTATTTTGGGACAACACATGAAATATTTTGAATTTGATTCTTCATGTGAATCAATTTTTTAACAGAGGGATGTAATAAAGTGGATATTTGATGTCTTTGTGTTTGAGAGATGTTTCAATGTGATAAGTTTGAGATGAGAAGCAATGAATGATGCAGCACTTTTGTATCTTATTGCAGATCATCTTAGAACCTTTTCAGAAGGTATATCCCATGGAATTCTGCTTCTACATGTTTCTAGATAGTCTAATACTTCTCATTGTAATATTGCAATGTCATTGTATCTTGAATATTCTATCACAGCCCTATATAAGTACAAGTCATTGTGTGTACTGGAGGAGTATTGTAGTATTGTTTTGGAGATGTTTGATGGAACCAATAAACTGTTCTAAGATTCAATGTTTGTTATTATGTCACATCCTAATGTAGTTAATGTTCCTAGCTACTTAGGGGAGAAACTCGGGGAATATTATAATAGTGCACAAGTGTAAGCAATCAACCAAGCGACAGATCTACCCTGGCTTTAAAACCTTTGGGCAGAGTCACCCTATTTCCGAAACGTACTGTACCAGTACTGCCCTCTCCCAGAAAATGGATGTCAGTGCACAAAAAAAATTGAAAATAAAATTGTGCCCCGGACGGATGGGGAAAGGAGGTCCAAAAATGTAGTCTTATAACGAAACTGTTGACGATTAAACCCAATTGCACTTAAATGTCCCAGATAAGAAGTTTTACAATCGCAAATCTATGCTAACACCAAGACTGCTCTTACGCAAAGGGACAGGTGGGGATTTCGAATTGTTTTTGTCATATTTTGTAATATTTAAGGGTTTATTTTTCAATAAGTGTGTAAATTCCAATTATCTGAAAACTCGATCGATTTCAGTGGCCCGATGATCGATCTTAGCTTCAGGTTGAAGTTAGCAATAAGTAAAGTTGATAAACATCTTGATATATAACAAATTGATTTTTATTTAAGTATGTTAGACATTTTCAAGTGCACTTTATGATTGCTCATTTTTGTTCTCAGCCCACATTTTCTTGAGGGAAGCCACATCCTCCGAGATCAACACCCTGGGGTGCATACAGGTCTGCCTCTTCATGCTGACAAATCCTCTTCTCCATGCCATTCAGCCTTCAACACAGCACTCATTCGCACACTCACTGAGATAGAAGTATGGTGGTGGCTGTCTGCTCACTATCCTTTATGTGCACCAGTTACATATGCATGACAGCACACACCCCGGCCTTTTTTTAGCCTCATGCCCGATAGAGGGCATGAAGGCTCTCTGTATCTATCAGAGATTTGCTTTGTGTTCCAAGCAGCCATTACAGATTTCTAGGACCAGATCTCCCCCTAACCCCTTACCCCTCTCCCCCCTACCCCCGGAATAGGAAAAATGCATTTCTGGCTATTTTAGACAATGTTGGTCCATGGCATCCTCCCCACGGACTTACGGACTACAGTCATGCTGCACAGAACATGAGGCTCAGCGGGATATCGACAGATTCCATTTAATTTCGTTTAATGCTTTTTTGAGCACTCTGTTAATGTATATCAAATAAAATGGTCCAATGATGCAACACTGTATTAAAATTTATAACCGATGATCGAGAATTTTTACATCTCCGACCGGTATGTCGAAAATTCGGCGAATTCTTACAACGTGAGCTAATATCGACATTACAATTGACCTGATAGACAATGCTGAATCTAATAACATGCGTTAATTCATAGATAGTTGGATAGACAGATAGTTGGAGTGGGTCTATCTTTGCAAATTATTTTAGCGATAGATTGCATGAAACACGAAAGCGCACTATTTAAACCTGATTGAATAATAAACTCTCACGAGTTGGAGGTATATTTTTTTGATATTGTACATAATTTTAGACAGTACGTTCACACTGAAATAGTGCATCTCAGTTTATAGCCCGACCAACTGCAATGATGAAATTCCTCTCACTCGGTTTCTTTGGTCTCAGATCTGTAGGAATCGATGCTTCAAGTTATCTGGAATATAGATAGCGTAATTTCTGTAGGGTGCAGGTGGTCTAACTGCGATAATGGTCTTTTCATGTCCTTTGTAAATTTTAGAAAAGTGGTCTGAATTTCACGAAATTTCGAACAGTAACTCAGATCCTTAGCTAAAAACTAAACGAAATGTGCTCAAAATGTTTCTTTAAAAAGCTTACTTAGGAATCCATATGTTATGAAATGGATAATTTGTTCTTTTAGCAAAGATTTCTGCAGCTGTACACTTCATTTACATTGTTTTTAGTTCTTTATTGAGCTGTGAAATAACAGACCATGAGGCTTTTAATTTCCTTTTAAATTTATTGATAAGGCATCATGGTTAATTACTTTCGTGAGAAAGCAGATGCTTTAAACTACTAATTGCAATTTCTTTAATTGATAGAACGCCGTGGAAGTCGAAAAAGTAAGTAGTGCATTGCAGAAAAATGACACATAGAGTCCGATTTGTCATTATCATTTTGCACAACATAAATTCTCTTCCATAATTTTACTCAAAATGGTTTTATCATCCTTTTGAAAATGTAAGTAGAATTAGGACATTGGTTGTATACCAGACATGCAACTATATCTGATCTCCAACTGAATTAATTTATGGTAAATTTCACTTGAAACAGCAAGACAACCTCTTTGTCGCCCTGGATTGGACGATAATGGCATGATTAACTGTAGAATTGGCATACAAAGAAATTGCAATTGCTCTATCTGACATTGCGAAAGGTTTAACGAGAGATGTATCCATATTATTCGCTGTACAAATGTCATACTTGCGAAAACTGATCCAAAACAGCATGGAGTCTTTTCCTCAGTTCCTTCACAAAAATATTAAAATGTCGCTTAAACCATGGAAATGTCATTCACTGCGTCACCTTTGCGAAATTATGTGTCAAAAATACTTTTATTTACTCAACATATGACTTTGAATTTTGAGATTAAATCGCAGAATGCTTACATGGAATAAGTTCTAAATTCGGTAAGTGCAAAAAAACAAACAAAAAACAAAAAAAACAAAAAAACTTTCACCCGATTGACCTGATACAGTCCGGTAATTCACAACGGGCTGGAGAGATTTGGCCGAATTGAGAACAAAATCACACTATGTTTTTCGAATGAAATTCTGCATAATATGAACTTCTCCTGTCAACGATATGAATTATATAGAAATATAAAAGATTTAAAAATATCTTTGTCAAGATATATCCATGAAGCTTAAGTAACCTTTACGTCAGTCACAAAATGGCTAAGTGGACACTCCTCAAAGTTTTAATTTATGTATTTGACTTGATGACATGGGTATTTAATTTGTTTATTGTTCATTATAATTTGATGGCACTAAAACACTCATAAGCAAGCAACGATACACGACTGGTGAATAATCGTCATGCAACATTTGGTTGGCCAATAACATGTGGTCTTCATGCATCCAAACCCTTATTTTGTCACTTTCTATCCCGTAAAAGTAGGTCTGGGTATTTCATTTTCGGTAATGAGATTAGCTTGTCATTTGAAATATAAGAAAGGAAAGAAAAACGTTTTCATCCCAGGTTTAATTCTGAATAACAAACATTACTCTTTCAAGATGAAAAATGTAATAAGATAATGTTTTGATTACAGGAAAACAATATATACGTACATGAGATACCTCCTGATCGCGGAATTACAGTTTAAAGTGTAAGATTTTAAATTAGTCTACACATAAAATGAGGATCATACGAATACAGATCATTAAATATAAATTTTATTTCAATAGAGTTTCAATAACCCAGCATGAATTTCAATTGAAATTCAATTGTGGGACCTTAAACTTTTGATAGTTATTTAATGATCTGGGCAACAGACATGAATACATTTGAAATATGGTTTCCGTAAGTATTTTGGTTTTTCTCGTCACGTTTTCTTCGTGACTGAAAGTAAAGTAATGGATTTGGTGAATTCACATTACACTGTAATAGAACCGTACAGGTGTTGAATTTAACATGAGATAATGTAGATTTCAAAAGCGATTTCAGTAGGTACACACGGATTAGTTGAGAATTAATTCCCAAGAATGCCGATTATTTAATCGTTTTTACTTAATTGCTTCGTTTATGTCTCTTTTTATTAAAATTGTTCATGGAACCATTTTTCTTTGTTCACAGGTATTAGATTATCATACAATCAATTTCAATGTTCCCAATGATAAGTAAATGACAAATGTCAGTTTGATTCTTTAACAGCAAAAGCAGTTTTGTACGTAGCACATATATGTATCGATTATAAAAAGCCGTTAAACCAAGCTGCCTTTAATTATTAAATGAGGGAACAAAAGGCATCATTTAGGACGGAAATAAGCGGAAAAAGCAACCCAGTAACAATAAGGGACCTTGGTGCCTGGAATCTTATGAGCATTTAAGTTTGAAAATTGACTTGAATGTTGTAATGTGAAACGATAAACGAGAGAACACAGAAGAAGCTGCATGCTGTACTTGGTTGTCTGTTTCTGTGCAGCTGGTAATAAATAAAAAGTGACTTAACAAAGTGTCAGACACAGCACCAGCTGTCTTTTGAATTTTGGTTGGTGGTCACACATTGTTCATTGTCACGAGCATGATACTTGCATTCTCGTATTTGCAAACAGGATTGCAAACATGATATCTGATGTAAACACCAGAACAATTTTTTTCACATTAAAGGTAGGTAAAGTGCATGTAATTGTCTACATGATGTACGAATGTAGAATTTCTTTTTATGGAACTAATTAAACAATTATAGATACTAATTTTTATCGAATTATCATTACGACTAAGTTAGAGCACACATGTTAGACGTATATTGATTGTGAGTGACCTGACCAAAGCAGGCAGATAGGTCCATGTTGCATGTGGGTACAAATACACATGATCGCGTTAGGCCAATTCTGCACTAAAGCATATTGGAAAATAGACTACCAAATTTAAAACGAATTCACGGCTTTTAAAAAAGTGTATAATTTACTCGGTTGAAATAGATTATTTTATTTATTCAACGCATTGCATTAAATGCACGAAACGACTACTTTGAGAAGTGCAATACCTAATGCAGCCAAACTCTCTGAATTGTAGAAAGTAGATTGTGAACTAATTTAACGATATTTTGCACAGTATGACAATCCGTAAATACACGCTTTCATTTCCTAGAAAATGTAACCTTATCTACATTCTTTTGTTATAAAATATTCATACAATTTTAGACTGTGGTGAATAAGGCAATGTCTTTGTGACAAATTAAATAGATATACAGTTACAATAAGATTTAAATGTCTAATGACGTACATGCCTTACAAAAGTTTTGCAGAGGCTGATTAAATGTTTACAAAAGCAGTTCAAGCAGTACGATTACAACTGACATTAAGAAATGTGTCGTTTAACATTCTGCCGCTTGTGTTTCGTTTACCTTATAATTGTTTCTATAAATCAAGGGAGGTCTCCATAAATATCATTCAATATCTGCAGCTGCATTTTTTACAGAGAAGTCCATGTGGTCCGCGGCTTACAGGAAGTAGGTCACTCAATTAGGAGAACTAATGTTCATACGACACGACAAATTGTTCTCCAAGAATAGCTGCATTCGAATAATTGCCTTTCTTCCCACCCCGTTCATTGGCGGATTTAGGGGGGGCGCGCAGGGGGAGGCAACGACC
>JBCAUI010433396.1:0-14060 GCA_038406195.1 Haplosyllis anthogorgicola
GTCACATAGAAAGTTCCAGGTGATTTCATAATAGTTGTCTTTTTAGAAGATTCTAGTTACAAAGATTATTCTGGATAGATTTCACAATCATTAGTCATCATGTGGGTTTTATAAATGAATCACAAACATATTAACAAATGTGTTTACTGATGCTAAGATAATATATACAACACAATGGTCAACTTTATCTTCTTTTGTTTTGAAAGTAGATCTTCAGAAATGTAAATGAGAGAGGTGACCTGACGGATTGCTGACCCTCATGCCATATTTAGAGCTTGACTTTTCACCGAATTGTCTGAAATGCCCAGAAATGCATTTCCCCAGTCCGGATGGGGTGGGAGAGGGGGGGGGCTGCCCAGAACACAATCGATACATAGGTCCTCATTGCCATTCTGGCATGAGGCTCAATAACTCAGGTTCTTCTTCAAGGGTACAGTGACCCCTGGACACTAAAGATCACAGCAGTACGAAGGTAATGCTTTCAGTCATACCGTATTTACTTATTAACGCACCCCCCATTTATATTGGCGAATTCACAAAAAAAGACAAAACTAGACAATCCAGTAGGTTGCAAAGCCATTGTATTGCCCCCAAATGCAAACCCCTGCAACCAAAACCCATTAAAAATGATAAAAGTAAACAGCAATCAAATTTTTTTTTAGTTTAGCTGTAAAAGTGGATTTAAAGTAACAATTTACTTACATATCCAATTCAAAGTAATTATTTTTGCACAGTTAGGTCTCAAAGTCAGCTTAAAGTGATAATTTCCTTAGATATGCCATTTAAAATAATGTTTTTTGGCTGATTAGGTTTAAAGTGGATTTAAAGTTACAATTTACTTAGATATGCCATTTAAAGTAATGCTTTTTGGCCAATTAGGGCTTAAAGCAGATTTAAAGTGACAATTTACTTAGATATGCCATTTAAAGTAATGTTTTTTACCTAATTAGGTCTTACAGTGGTGTAAGATGCAAGTGCACACTGTTTGTCCCTTCAGGAAGGTCCCTCCCTCAACTCACTGCATACATGTACCTTGGTGTTGCAAGTTGCAAGTTCACACTGTTTGTCCCTTGAGGGGGTCTTGCACTTGCAAACTTTCAGCACTGCATTCACGCTGACTTCTAGTTGAATACTATAAGCCGTTACACGTAATGCAGCGGCTTAAATAGATACGTACAAATGTGAGCTGCGTTGTCCCGTACGGCTGCCATGTCTCCGGTTGGTCCGTTACGTTTAGAGTAACGTGGCTCTCCGAGGCGTCGTAACTCTCCGTCGCCAGTTGAATCTCCTTCGTATTTAACAAACGACGGTTCAGCAACATCTCCTTTCTTCGTAACGCCTGTGTATTTAAATAAGAAGTAATGAGAATATATATTTAACGTCACAGGAACTGGTTTTACTGTAACATGCTTAATGCAATCAAAGAACACAAGAAATAGTCAGTCAATTTTACTGTTGTGGTAAACATGATGTTAAAACGTTATTGCTTAACAGTAAAAAATGAACTTACTGCTTCATAGTCTCTGATTTTACCACTGTGGGTTCCAGAAAAGTAGACTTTCAGACTGGCCAGAGGTTCAACATTTGGTATGTTGGTTAGAGAACCAAACAGGAGAACATTAGCGCTGGAGCTGCAGCAGTTGATGCCCTCAAGCGTGACGATGTATCCACTGAAGTGATTCGTGTGTATCGTCACATATTTCTCAGTGACGTCGTACCATACGTCTCTGTTGCCATGGTGCGTTTCCAGTTTCAGATTGGGAACATCACTGTGGATATTTCCATGCCTCACCCTGATGCGGTGTTTAATGTTTTCAATATCTTTCACAATATGCGGAATCTGAAGCTTGTACCTGGCATCCTTTGTAACTGAAGGGCTGTTGAACAAGGGATGTATTGAGTATTCGCATATAGGGCCGACGATACATTCATTGGATGATACATGGTGCTTGAATGGTGCGTGGTTGGTGTGGATGTTGCCCAGGACGGCAGCGTGCAAGCCGTCAGGCGTGTGGAGTAGCACGTCCGAATCGTGTCCACGGACTGCGGTTGGTGTGCCCTTTACCAGTCGGACAATATCCACATTGGTTTGTAGAACACCTGGATGTGAATGTGTAATGTTACCAACAGGAAATTCATAGGGTGTAAGTTCAATCATTTTAGAGCAATAGCGCATCAAAAACACAGTGTGATATTCTTTCGTTCTCTCTTTTGTTCGTTTCCAAAATGATAGAAATTTCGGGAGATGATGTCAGAAATTAACCTTATGATTCGAGCTTGGTTTGGTTTGTTTAATTCGATACAAATTTGAAGTCGAATTGAACATGATACAATATGCACAATTATGTATTAAGTTATTGACTTACTCATTCCTACTGCCATTAACGACGGAATCATCGTGCATTGATCTTGAACGGCATCTTCCTCGTTGGGATGAGGCATTTCACTTGTTGCTGCCAGAATATCCTGATGGTCTCTAGAGTACGCAAGCGATGGTGCCTCTTGGTTCCGTGATGATGTTGCTGCATCTCGGAAAGCCACAGACGCATGGAGAAAGGCCTCACTGAGTGGAGGCACCACCACCGATGGACCCTGTGCTATTAAAGTTCGGTGAGGCTGTTCACTTGATGATTCCAATTTGATGTTAGATTTTTGCGACGTTTGGTCCCCAATAGGCATGTCCGGCGATGTTTCCATTGTTGTGTCCTCCAACCTACAATTAACAAAAGGACATACTTTACGTTAATACCTGAAATTACCCTCTAAGTCTGGATGAAGTTTGACGAACAAGTACCAACAGCCAATTACAGTTACGGATCCAAGAATTCTGTTTGGAGAGATTCGCCATTAAAATTTCTATCATGCACAAACTGTAAAATATCGGCGGAAAGCTAAAACGAAGAAAGAGGTTACACTTGGCAAACGGCATTTGAGTTTATATCAAACTTCTGTAAAAGTAAATTACAACCGTACTTTATGTTGACGATGAACTTTATTGTTGGGGTTTCTTCCATTCGCCATAGGTCTTGTTTCAGGCTTTCCAAGTATTTCTGCAGCGTTTCCGCCGGTTGTTCCCTCGTGAACAAATTGCTGACGTGTTTTCGTTGTCCTGTGCCAAAAACTAGTTTTATGACATCAATTTTGTGGTCTCCTAACGTTGGTGTTGTACTGTAGGGAAATCCTCCTCCTGAAAAAATTAGATCACTCCTTGATTGTCAGCTCGTTCTCGTAAACTTAACGCCCACCCTTTAAAGTAACAACTGCACTATGTTGGTTCATTACATAATGCTGGTCTCATAGCGTTATGTAATAAACCAACATAACGCTACTCTCAGTATCATTTTGTGCGTTATGGATCGGCATTAAGTTTATGAAAATGAGCTGACGGTAGCATTAGGTAATAAACCACTCTTAAAGTGTTTAAGAATGGGCTTACGTTTATGAAAACGAGCTGGATATTGACACAATTTGGATATGGTCAGAAAAATTCAGGATCAAATTGGAAAAAAGGAAGACACAGGAAAGTAATTGTAAAAATAGGTCCAGATAGACCTGACCTCATTTTCATTATCAGAATTATACCAAATGAGCCAAGAACTATTTCAATTTGAAAATATTGTACGTGTGGTACGTGCTCAGTCATTTACCTATTTCGGTCTCATTCTTACCTGATTCCACATCAACTGTATCCGATCCTTTGTCAACACTTTGGCCGAGTATTTTTAATTGTGTAACAAGCCTAAAAGGGTAGATGAAACAGTTGCAGTGATCCATCATCGAGGTCTATTTACTGATCAGTAGATGAGCGCAAACGGCAATCATTCTGAATTAAGTTACAACTTTAAATTTGCATTGGTTTTTAGCACTCAGTTCTTTACTGAGGGACCTTTAACATGATATTGGGAGTTACGAAAAAAGACATGAAGTGTACCAACTTAGCTAAGTGCAGACTTCTTTTTATAACAGCCAGTCTGTCCATACCCAGAAAAGTTTTTTCATCTTCGGTTTGAATTGTGTCACTAATGCTTTCTAGATAGTCTACATATTCCTGAAAATGGGAATTCAAAGTTACCAATTGCATCATTAAAATTATTATTTTGTGTCTTCGAATTTTTTGTCAGCAGAAATTCACGCTGTACTGTTGTTTGGATGAAAGATATACCGAAAACTACATGTTGAATCTGTGATCATGATAGTCTCATTAGACATAGCAATGCCAATTAATGATATAGCGACACTAATATAAAGTGGAGTCATGACAACGGAGGTTTTTGTAAAAATGTCGATTGTAAAAATCAGAGACCTTTGCTCTGTTGTATAATTTTGCTGAGAGTTCCACGTCCCTGTTGATTGTTTCCTGCGCCTCTTCACATTTCTTCTTGCTGAGGAATGACTGGGAGACACCCACACCCACACCAGCGACTATTCCACTCACTGCTAAGGACGCACCGACTATAAACAACGGTGCTGTTGCACCCACTGAAGAAAAAGTATGGTTTTAATTAAATAAATTTCTGTATTAATTTCATGTTTAGCCACAATTAAATTTGGTATCACAATTTTTAAAAGAAGCACCCTTTGAAGTTTGGTCATGGTCCTGGGAGCAACAGTTCGTTTCTTGCAATACAGTATTTACCCGAATTCAGGAACCCGGCACAGATGCCATTATTTTTCTGAGTTGCCGACCAAAAGCGAATAGTTGCCAGCCAAAAGCGTTGGGCAAACCTTGGTAGTTAAAAAGTTCTAGTTGCTTTATGAAGCATCCTCCCATTTTAAATAAAAGTTGATAAAACGTATTGTTTCACAGCAAAGAGTCCCCCCAAAACTTCAAAATCAATTGCTTGTTTCTGAAAAAGTGCCGACGAAAGTCCTGAAAGTTGCCGACCATTTGGTCGATGGTCGGCGGTTATTGACATCTGTGACCCGGTGCCAAGACCAAATTTTGATGGGTTCCCTCTTTTAAAAGATATAAATATTGAAATACAATTGTCGCAAAACTTGAAATTTTGTGCAGACGTTGACATGTGTCAAAAAGATTAACCATTTTAAGAAGTTTCGTGATAATGACAGATGATACTGACTGACAGATCATAAGTCTTGAATCAGAAAGCATTTCAGTATAGGCCATCCAGAAAGTTTTGTACGGGGTGTTTTCTGCAGATAATCTTCCCAAAAATGCATCCATTTGAAACTGCACATGCATGACGTTTCAACTCCACCTTAAGGTGGTGTACAATTTCAAAAAGATTTAGTTTCCAAATGTGAGCTAAAAAATAACATAAATCTAAACTTCAGCCAAATTTCTCCAAATTCCTCCATTATCACCTGCTTTTGGCAAAAATCCCATTGAAATTCATTGAAAATTTACTTTCACCAATTTTGTTCGTGTGTTGTAACAGGAGTAGTTTGTGAAGGTTTTGCAAAGAAATACCCAATATGTCAAAAGTTATCCCCAAAAATCGCCCCGTACAGGACTTTCTGGTTGAACTACAAAATTGTCTCATAGGGAGGAGGGATGCCTTAATTAGACAGGACGCCCCAATTTGAATAAATGCAGTGAAAGTTTTTCGAAATTCTTCTCTGCTAAAATATGAGGCAAATTTGTCTTAAAAGGCAAACATTTTTATGCAATTTCCAGTTAGCGAACTAAAATTGAATACTTAAACACCACCAATTTTAGTAACTGACCTAAATATAGTCATCGTTTGGAGGATTGATGCTAGTTATTTTACCAATAACTGTAAAAATTGAAGCTAATTGCCTAAGTTTTAAGGAAAAAATGAATGAATGAATTTCGAAAAAACTTTACTGTCGCTGCACTTACGCGTGAGTGGTGTTGTGATAAGACTAACCGCCGCGAGGATTCCGCCCGCAATTCCGACGGCGCCGCCCGACAATCCTGCGAATTTGTTCTTCCTCAGCGCCGCCAACAGCGCCTCAATGTTGTCGATGTTTGTTTGTCTGTTCTCCCTCCACTCTTGGTAGGCGTCTTTGTAATTGTTCACCACCTTAGCGTACAGCAGCCATATTTCAGGCACATCGGACGTCTCAGAAATTGTCATTGTTCGATAAAACTTTTGCGTTAGAAACTCTTTGTGATTTGCCTTCGGCTATTGAATATTTATCGAACCATGGAAATTGAGCAGTGTGTTTGTGTTTGTGTCTGTTACTCTCAACAGCTGTTGACACTTTTTACTTACTATGATGTATTTTGGCTGCTTTCGAAACACACACACTGCTTTATTCATTAGACCATGTCTGTTTCGAATTGGTTTTCCAGCAGAATTTACAGTTCAACGTCGCAGACTCCAGTGCTAATGTTTTGAAATTTGCAGTCAGTCTAAGATGCTTTAAAATCAAGATCGAATGAAGTCATATAACAGTTTAGTCATCCATTTAATTAATATTTATTTCCAAACATGCATTATAGTTTTGTTGTATTCGTCGCAATACCTTTCATCCAAAACACAAGGGAATAACACCGTGTGTCTTATTGTATTGTCAGATATAATGCTGAAGTACGGTTTTGTTGTGTACAAATCAATACTAATAAATCGATAATCCGTCTGACGCACATTCGGTTGCGCAGCTGACTGAGCAAGACTAAACAGAAAAAAAGTGCTGTACACTGTAGCTGATGTGGATTGAGGAAGCTTTTTAAAAGCGCAATATTAAATTAATTGAGGCCGGTTATTCAAAAGCTTCCGCGTTGTAACAATAATAACCACACTTGTAATTCTTTTATTTCAAAATTTATTTGAACGGCCACTACAATATAAGTTTAAAATATATATATATATCGTATTTGTTCAAATTGAAGCACCCTCTCGAATGGAAGCACCCGTTTTTACGGAAGGAAATATAAATGAAATATTTTTAAACAACTTGGACATTTATTAAATGTTAGATTTTGTTACATGCTATTGATATCTTGCATGAAATTGTTGCATGTCAGAAATGCCTGATACTATTTATCGTCCTTCACGCATAATTTAAGTCTTCTTCACATGCAGAGTAGATCCTTCGATATTTTAATACCGGCACCACCTCAAAATGTGGTATATTCGTAAAATATGGCGCTAGTCACTTTAGTTTTTACTAGAGTTGTCGCGACTAGTAAAATTAAATCGTCGACTAATCGAGTACCATCAGTCGACGATGATTGACTAGTCGAGTACCATTGGTCGACAATGATCAACTAGTCAAATTCATCAATGTTTATCTGCATTATTTAACACTGTTAGATAACATGGTGTAAGTTGCGTCAAAGCACTGCATTATTTAGTTATTTGTCCAAATTCAAAGCTTACATTTTGACATGAAAATTACAGTTAAACCTGTGTTAATTCCTGAAGAAAATTCTGGCTTGCATTGAATTTAAAATTTTGATGTGTGACAACTAGTCTACTATCAATGTATTTTGTCTGCTTGTGTTTCATATCCAACTATTTCGACTAATCGCGACAACTCTAGTTCTTACCGTTCCGGAAAAATGGCCATGTAACGATGGAAGGCATAATGCACGGTACACAAAGTACACGCTGTCATAAATTGCTAGTCAATATTATAATCACTTAAGTAGATGTTTAAGGCTTTTTAGCATCATTATACGAAATTTCTGTATTAATTCCTAATTGGTCTTTTGACTTTACCGAAAAAAATCCTCAGTAATATTGCTGATTTAGCATTGAAAGCCGTTGTAATTCATCGAATTATGATTGTGGCTGCACAAAATTATTTGTTGTGCATAATTTTATAACCTACACTAAAGAACGACATTTGCGCAACCTTCTATTTTGAATTTACAAAGTCATCGACCTCGAATGTAACTGTGGTTCGCTTTCCATCCTGATTTCAACTGTTCAAGTCTAGTTCCGATGCGTTCTAAAGTATGGTGTCGGTACAGGCAGGATTTGATTGTTAGCTCGAGGTTTCTATGTCGCCATATCTGAAAAGAATGATTCCAAATCTAGTCCAAATATTTCAGCAATTTAGTTTGTTAATTTTCAGTCTGGCCTACCCACAAATATACGATAAAACTTTCTTTGAAGGAACTATTTACTGTTCCACGGAAACAGTTCGTAGGTGACGATGTGTTCGCCAAACTAATGGTAGAAATGAATTTGGTAATGCGAAAATAGTTGGTCAATTATTTACTCAGGGGGTTCTCCCATCCTGCCCAAGACAAGGATACAGAACGGATTTTCAAAGTACGGCAGTAAACTTGGAACTACGAACAACCAAACTCAAATATTCAGAAAGACCTTTCCAAATTGTCTCATGGTAATAATTGTCAAACCAAACGAGTTCAGGTTGTTATTAGCTTTGTTTTATTGCGTTACATCAAAGTATGGCGAAAAAATTCAAATAAAAGAGGACAACACTACTTACTCCTCGAGAAGTGACTGAATGGCCTCGCTCTGCTCTATCATTTTCGCTTGTTTTTTTAATCTCCTTCTAAACTTGTTCAGCTTTTTCGCTTGTTCTGAAATTGTCATGTTCTCGATGTCCTCAAAAGGATCTGTGAAGTAGCCCTTCATTGTATTTAAGGCATTTTTTCCAAGTTTAATTGCTTTCTCCTTTGTTGTTTTCTCCTTCTCTTCTGTTTCTTCTTCTTCAGAGTCAGTCTCTTCAACCGAATAATCGAAATCATGTTCTGACACTATCTTCGTCTTCTTTTGGTTGGTCCTGTACAGGTATATGTGTTTGGATTTGTAGTAGATTGTGCGAACATCCAGAATGGCAGCAAAAGCGGTTGCAAACCAAGCCAGACTGTATGCGGACTTTGCCCCAGAATACATTGAAGGATATTAACAGTAAACACATGTTGGTGCAAAAGGCAGATCTAGCACCAGATGTGACCCTTCTGGTTACCAAACGCAAGCAGGAAAGAGTGCAGGCGAGACAACCACCCTGGTTTTAAAACCCATGGGTAGGATCACACGAAGTCCACAACAGGGGTCTCAAAAATGGACCCTGGTCCAACAAAAATTACGATAAATAAAATAAAGTAAAAATTAAAAAAAAGAACAGTTAGCTGCTTGAAACGAAAAAGTTTCCCGTTGAGATCTTCTCTCGTAGGGTTCTGATACTAATGGCGCTGTGCAAGTGCAAAGGCTATGAATTCAACTGAAAATCGAAACAGTCGTATTAAATTTAACGAGTTGACCTTTATGACCTTGTAATTAACCTGGCCTCTGTTACTTTTACATGGCAACATGGTCACCTGTTTTACAAACCTGACATTGTTTTTGATTTCATAGATCAGTCCGGGAAAGGAAAGATCACAGCAAATGTAAGAAGTACCTTAAATTTAAGACAATGGCAACAAATTTGACCCATGGTCTTGGTACTCGAACATGACCTGGATATTATTAAGAGATATCAAAAATGTAGTTCGAAGTTGTAGACTAAATGGACTGACAGACAACCTTCTTGCATACGCGTCTTTCTGCTCGAGCAGACAAGCCGAAAAAATACCACAAACCCGTCACTTTTATTTGGGAATATATGAGTGCTTGACAAATTGTGGTCAAATCAAAGAACATGGGTTTCGATTTCAAAAAAGAAAAAAAGAAAACAAGATATTGAGGTACCCTTAGTAGCTCCAGCTCCAGCTTCTGCGGCAACTTCCTTTGCCAACAGATTGCCTTTGCCAATCATCTGTACTTTGAGCCGCTGACGTCCCAGTGTTTCCTCGACACGTTCAGGAAGGGTACGGGACGCACGTGGTGTAATGTTTCCCTCGGAGGAATCTCTGCAAGTGTCTCACTGTGGCACCCGAAAAACACAAGTAAATACAGTGAAACCTGTCATTTGCGACCCGAGTTTTACGACCACCTATCATTTGTGACCAGATATTACGGTACCAAAATAATTTCCATTTAAATCAACATGTGTTTTAAGACCATCTGTTATCTACGACCATAAAAATTGGTCCCAAAGGGTGGTGGTAAATGACAGGTTTCACTGTAGGGAGTTTTAGATGTTTTCTTCGTATCCGTATTACGTAAGCAACGTTACGTTTTGGTGAACGTGACTTTGTCAAGAGCTACGTTCAAATGGAAGTATCATCTAAAACTCCCCAACATAAAGAGTCACATCACAGACAACTCATAGGAAGGAGCTTAGAATTTGTTCTGCCAAATATGCCTGCAATTGTCTTGGAGGCTAAAAGAAAAAAGGGTAGACTATTACAGTTATCCTGCTTGGCTCGAACATTGTTAACTTCCGCTTAGCTCGAACCTCTTAAAATGTCCCATCAATAGGATAAATTAACATTTAACTCGAACTTCCGTTCAGCTCGAACTTCTTGAACCTTGAGGGTTCGAGCTCAGAGGGGTGAACTGCACATACAAAATCACTGACTGACTGGATGACATTTATGTAAGTTCCTGTTGGTTGGGTTTTTGACAAAATGGATCTGCAAAAAGAAAAAAATGAAATGCAAGCCGCGCCCCGTGGTCTATTCCCTTGAGCATCGTTCTCAAGATTCAAGGGGGGATACCTGTTCGTCAGTACAGTGTGGCAGACTGCCTGCTAAAACCCATAAACAGTATACACCTATAGAGCAGAAAGTTGGTACCAATCAGAAGAAGGGAAGATCACAGCATGCAATCGAGTATGCATGCAAGCGACAGATCCATCCTGGCTTTGAAGCCCATGGGCAAAGTCACCCGAAGTCTGAAACAGAGGGTACCTGTGGCCCTATTAAAATGCACACAGACACATTTGAAATGCGCGGTCTGTCAAAAGTTGCCGTTGAAAAATATCGACTCTCATTGAGTTTATGGTTTTTAAATGGCTTTCAAACCTGGTATGAACAAGTTTTGATAAGGAACCAAAGTCCTCATGTTCCATATTGAGCCTCGACCGAGTCTGAAGACAGATGAACCCAGGGCGGTATTTCACGAAGGGGATTTTAGACTTATGGGAGATCTAACTGTGTAAACTTTGTACTGAACATAACTTTTGATTTCATGAAGGGTAATAAGAATTTCTAAAGTTAGGGGAGAAAAGGGGCACCCATAAGCATTAAAATAGTTAAGTCA
Source organism: Haplosyllis anthogorgicola (assembly GCA_038406195.1). Lineage (NCBI taxonomy): Eukaryota > Metazoa > Annelida > Polychaeta > Phyllodocida > Syllidae > Haplosyllis > Haplosyllis anthogorgicola. The sequence continues at coordinate 11,052 of JBCAUI010433396.1, forward strand.
AGTAGAATGGCCTAACTTGGGTTAATTTAGTTTAAAAAAGAAGGAACCAAAATTAGACTAATTTGGCCTCATGTGCAAATGCTGTAACATAAGTATGAAACCTTTGTGAAATTAGATTTGTGTTGGAGAAATAGTTATGTAAAACATAAATGACAATAATCCCACAAGTCATGCTCCTTCATGAAAAACCGCCCTGTTTTATGCTGATTGAATTTTGTCACGAACAGGTGCAGCTCGAGCTGACATTGCTTCTTATCTTGTCCTTTCCCTTTTGCAGCTGTCTAAGACTCAGAACCACATAGACATGCGTACACTTTCTACTTTTGATTCTGAAACTATTTTATTTGGGTCAATAGGCCTGTCTCAACCGGACCGAAACGTATCTTTTTACTTTGTTCAAATACAATTTTTTTGAATTGATTTTACCAAAGGTATAGGTTTATGGTGTGTTGAGTGGACAGCAAGCGGTCCGGCTGATATGATATTGATATATCAACAGTAACATATTTGTAACCATAATGCAATAGCATTGTTATCACAAAATTTAACCTGGCATCCCAAAAATACGTTTATTAGAATATTATTATGCAAACTGAACATAAGACATTCTACAGATATTTTAGTTGCAACAGCCCTAACAACACAGAATAGAGACGACTTCTATTGTTCCCAGTGTTCTCAAAATTTCTATTGAAAGTCTCGGTTCACAGCTTCAATTTTATTGTTCCTAAATTATTTATAATTTCCTTTCTGTCAGTACAATGGCAACGCATAAATTACGTTTTACTAAAGAAAATTGAAACCCATGTTGTATTTTCATCACAACTTTCTATGTATAACACGAAATTCCATTGTGTTAAAGTTCACTTTAAAGAAATGAGTCTAGACATCCATTGTAGTCTTAATTGGGTGGTTAATGCACTAAAAAGACAATACACCATAGCTTTCGTTAATGTCATTGCCTTACTTCTTCTTCCTCCCTTCCCAAAGGCCATGCATATAGCCATATAGTTCCCGTCCTAAGAGAATTGACCTGCTTACAGGAGAATAAGGACAAATATAGCCCATGAGATATGAGGTCAAGGCTTCCTCTGTTTGGGGAGATTTATTAAGGTTTAGACAGCGATTCTTTTGTCATGTTCTTATGCTGTATTGTTCTGCATTTATACGTTTACAAACAAATGACTAGTCATCTTACAGTAACATACTATTTGTCACAGTTAAATGCGAAAAAATAATATTCAAGGAAAAGATTGAAGTATCATATTCGTTTGGGAACAACACGAAAACAGGTCTTTATACGAGTCAATTGAAGTTCACGCGAAGCTACAGTGCCCAGCTGATAGTATTCGAGTGCAGGATACGACGAGGGATTTTATTCCACATTTTAGAAACTGAAAAACGGTTATCAATTTACAACGAATTGCCACTCACATTTTTATTACGCCATACTTGTTACAGAAAAACCACAGCACTCTATTAATTTCTACCTATACCAGTAGTATGGCGTGTCGAGAGATGTAAGATAATTCCCTTTTTGTAAATATGAAAGAGGCTATCGAGAAAGAAAGTTACGATGTAGCTTTTTTCGGCTACTCCAAAATTGCAATCTTGTAAGGTCCAATTGGAACTGTCCACAACACTTTCTTTTCCTTAAAGACCACCTAGAACAGTGGTCTTGGGATACCGTGTGACTAATGAGTGAACCTAAATTACACGTTGCCCGTCTCATGGGAGCTAATGCACATAAAGGAAGATAAATTTGGACACTGAATATGGGGTCAAGCTATTGTCCTCTTTTCTTAGAAAGATGAGAAAGCAATCGCAGTACAATGTTTGATTCAGCCAGAATATTATGTTATTATTATTGTTACTATTACTGTATTGAAGAACATTAGTTCATCAATAAAAATACTGAAAAAAATTGTGGTGATTGTGTTGTTTAACGATAGGCTTACAGCTGGGTAAGACATATTTAAATTATACGAAAACAAGCAGTACTACCCAGTCGAGAAAGAATGGTTTGCTGAAATGCAATACAAAAGAAGACCTTTCCCCATGCCACAGTCATGACACCACTTGACGGCCAATTATTCTTGCCCCCTTCCTGATGTTTTAAATTGGTAGCAAAAGTTCAGCGACTCCGCAACAGTTACATTGCATTAGGTCAACGTTTGTTCAGCATGAAATTCAATTGTTTCGGGTCCTTAAACTTCTGATAGATTTTTCATGATCTGTGTTTGTATTCTGATGATAACATATCGTTACTTCAGTTGTACAATTCAATAGTGTACCAACAAATAACAAGTTATGAAAGCTTTATTTTTTAAAAAATATTGTTTTACACTCAGTGAACCAAAGAAAACTGACATTATGTTTAAACGCAACTATCTCTCATTTTTGCTACCAGCAAAAAGAGCAACAACTTTTTTCATATTTTTCCTGCAGATTCTAACGGATCAGGAACGAAAGAAAGTATTACTACTACACGAGGTATGTGTTCAACAACATCTAAACCTAACCTTCTCATCCACTATCTTGGAATCAATCTTTCTTAATGATTTCCTGTGCGCTAACTAAAACCTACACGGTAAGGCTTTTTAGTAAGGTCGCCACATCCATAATCGTACAGAAATTTGTCCATCTAAATCATTGATGGGATCCCTTGTCATGCCATGCTAATATAAGGCCTGATGGATTTACCCATGCTCCCAATTCTTGCGTTTTAGTCAACATTTCAAAGAGATAAATTTAGCGTTCATTTATACCCTTTCATGTCAGCATAATTGAACTTTCTAGAGACTTACTCATGTGTGATGATTCGAAGCATATTTTGGCTTAAACAGTGTGAGCCCAAAGCAAACATATTGATACGGCTTCTATTTTGAATTATTTGCGATGATTGGTGCATTGAATGGCTAGGATAGTGCACAACAAGTTACCTGTCAATTGTTCCACAGTTAAATGGGGCAAAACCACTGATCATTGTTTCTAGGCTATGTGTAAAAT
>JBCAUI010433507.1:0-14059 GCA_038406195.1 Haplosyllis anthogorgicola
CAACCATCCAAAACTGCTGCTCAGTCAATGGTACATTACAATCAATACAAAAACAATGTGACTGAAACCATATTAGCGGCAGGAAAGGGCTCGCCCAGAGGATTGCTACCTCCAAGGCCTGATGATGTAGTACCAGCTACACCTGAAAGCATAAAGATATATTTAGAAAATGCAGGTTTGGACTTCTCCAAATTTGACAGGAAATGTAAGTCCAGGCCACAACAGCAAGTTGCGCTATGATGCACTATGTGGTCCAAATATTTACATCGGCTGCTGTACCTCTAAAAAACTAAAAAAAATAGCACAAATGACAATGAAGGCACGGCTCAAAACCAGTGACGTTATGTGTACTCCTGATTGTGGTACGTGTTAATAAGCTGTAGTGTCATGATTTTGATATTTGGCTTACTCTTTCAAAAAAACCAAAAAAACAAAAAGGAAATCACGAACTATTGTATACATGTATTGGTATTATTATGAATGATCATTCTCCCCCACTCTCCCAGTAATGAATATACAGATAGCACTTGGAAACACCTTTATAAAATACAATTAAAAAAAGGGATGTATGCAAAATGCATGTGTTAAGTTACATTTCAGAGATGGCGTTGAAGACAGATGATTCACGATGGAGGAACCAGGACTCGAACCCAGCTCACAAGAGGTTGATGCTCCCTAACCCAGAAAACAGTACATCTTGTGCATTGGAGCAGCCAACCATGGAAGAACATTACCCGTTGGAGTACGTGTTATGCTCTACACACTTTGATGATGTGGTGACCCTGCATCCTGACAATAAGCATGGATTAAGCAAAACTTCAGTACGTAACTGCTATTTCAGATACAAGCAGAAATGACTAAGAAGTGGCTCATGCAATGGACAGAGCAACAAGACGATGCAACAAAACATGGCGTAACATGAGACACTTACCCTGATTGGTCTTTCATGATCCCCATAGCCCACCACCAACCCTGGCCATCCTGAACCTCCATGTCCCACATTCCTCTTCTTTCCCATTCCATCTACTGCATGCCATGCCATCCGCTTTTCTCTCTTTGCACCTTTCTTCATCATTTTTCATCAGGAGGTTGCTCTGTCTAAGTTCGCTACTAACTGAAGACCAAAACAAATGATTTAGGCTGGCAAAATTGCAAAATGCAGCGGGCACAGTAGAAATTACAAGATGGTGGCTGGAAACTATTTGTAGCTCTGCGCCAAGATCATTCTTGCCAAATATCCTCACCTGGCTAAGAGTTGACTCATCATTACATTACAAAGCAGTGCACTTCACAAATATTGCACTAGTTGTTTTAAAGTGGCAGATATGAACACATAAACTGTGACAAAATAGTTACAATTTAATCATGGAAAAATGGCAAATACGTCCTTACCGGTACCAGACCTAACCACGAACTGATTTTTCCACCAATCAGAAGTTGCATCGTGGACTGACGCAGGTGCGCTCTGTCAATTAATTCACCAACAAATGACTGAAGATAGCACCACTCTAGATGGAGTCCCTCCCGCCAAGATCTCTTCCTGCGACAAGAGTTTTGAACACTGGCTAACTGCTGGATCTTGTGATGCCATGCCATAAAAGTTTGAAACCACCACGTTAAAAGGACCATCCATATTGTGTTTACTAATGAACTATTAATCATATAAATTGTTTGTATTTTAGTTGTTTGTATTTTATTATGAAGTCATAAAGACTTGAGACAGGGAGAGAATTGTCATAACCTAAGTTGATGCACCCTCCCGAAAGAGACATGTAATAAATCAAGACCGGCACACATAACTGGTGCCCGCCCCCACAAATTTCATGAATGTAATACACCAATTATAGCAGTGCATGTAGCATGTAATCTTTACCGTGACAATTGTAATAACCAACTGCTTAGGGACTCGCACTCGAGTGTGTAGATGATGTTAAGTATTTAAAGTACTGTTATCTAGAATAAGACGAATTTTGTGTTTGGTTTGACTTGACTCTAGTAACACACTGGTGTGCTGTTTGTAGTTTGTACGATTTAATAAAGTAGCTCGTCAACTAGATATACTTAGTTGTCTTACTTTCAACTCGAAATCTCCGTACTGAAAAACGGTACAACATTTATACTTTTCTCTGCTGAGAATATCTCTTCGCAACTTCCCCATTGATTTCCTTTTTTGGTTAGATTTTACCAGCCATTTGCTGGCACTGCTTTTCCATAAACTTCGAAATTCGAAAAATTGTACACATGAACAAAAAGACATACATGCTTAAAAATAGCTACATTTTGATACATAGACACACATTAAAGATGTTTTATATGTTTTATCAGTATATGCAATAACCAATATGACAAGAAATATTTGCACAATTAACCTTACATTTATATTCATAACAAATCTAACTATAGTAACATTAATTTATGGGACTTTGTAATGCATTAATGATTTCATCTGCATTACAATTAGTTGATGCTTTTTTTGCTTTATCATGATTTGTACAATAGGGACCGTATGATTCTAGCTCTTGGCTGCATGTAAATGACTATTTAAATTTGTTAGTTCTAAACAATAGTTTCAAATGAAACAGCAGTAGAGAATACCACAATTGGCTTCATAGTAAGGTATAGTTACAGACATTTACAAATCTACAAGCTAAAAGCCGGATCATAGGTCCCCTTAAAATGTTGGTTCATAAGAATCATAGTTTTGCTCTTGTGATGCAATTGTCATGACCGTCAGAAGCATTTTCGTTTAAATCAAAAACAACAGAAATATATTTAACAAGGAGACAAATTAACAGATAAGTGGAGGTTACTGATGTACATTTTTAACCTCCAAAATAATTTTCGCTTGACCGTTGCCCTTAAAATGAGCAACGGCGTTTGTAATCATTTTTACTTACATTTATATTTACATAGATTCATAAGTTTTGCAACACAATTAAAACATATGTATTTACCCAATAAAGGCCACATTGAATTGGCTTCCGAATAAAAAACCGTTGATTTACCCGGTACAACTCTTCTGACAGCTGTGATTTTACGTTTATTCTGTGATAAGGCAGATTTGTACAATAAGAAAATAAAAAGCATGAAATTTAGCAATGTTTCGTAAATTTGCCCTATGTGAACCCTTTAAACTTTGGCCCTGAAGCCGTTCACTTATCCCGTGATTTATATTTTTAATGGAGGTATCTTATTAAGTTGTGTGGCTAAAACGACAAAGAATGTCGCAGGTGTTCATATCATAAACACAAAAACATCTTGCATGATAATCGTGGCTTCAAATTTAAGTTTCATTATTTTGGGATAAGATTCCTCGCTAGAGCTCGGGCACCTAATAATCAACACTTTTTCATGGTATATCCATTATATATCTGATAGGAATTTTAAACACATATTGTGTCTCAACCCTTCACAGTTCGGTATTGGGTTCTCTAATATTAAATTTTACCGAAAAGAAATATTCCAAAATTTTATCCTAAATCTGTGAATAACTTTCCCAATGTAAAGCACTTATCACAGAATACACTGTTTGGCGACACCAGTCATGATATCAAATTTCCGGAAAACGCATTGCTGAACACAGCGCGTGAATTCCAGAAAACAATAAAGTGGGATGCTCCCAAAGTAACCAGGACATATAGTATTAACTGATGATAGTTTGATACAATAGGCAGAAGTGCAACGGCACTGTTGCATAAATCATCCGGACAAAAACAGTATAAAGCCGAGTATCCGTCATCCGGATTGATCCATCGTCTGCATCCGGCGGATGAGTTTAATCCCTCCAGTTGTCCTGGTTCGTAACATCCTCGTACAATGGCGGCCACTTGTTCTACAAAATATAATTAGAGTTCGGTCTGTTGTCTAAACGCTACATCAGGGTGTAAGATGTCAGTCTCTTAATACCACAAGAGCCTCATGCAAATTCATTCTGCCACTATAAGTCTCATTGACACAATGTTAAACAGTGATATTTGCAGAAAATAAAGACACACAAATGATTTATTGTTTACCTTCTCACCTCCAATTGCTAGAAATATGAATGTATGTTAAGGGATATTTGGTGCATAAGTTCCCATAAGACCATTTTTAATATCGTCTGAACGGGACTTCCGGTTAATATTATGAATTTGCACAAGGCTCTTGTGTCGTTACGAGATTGACATCCTACATGTATTCTGTGAAACATTTAGTGGCAGATCCGTGCCTTTGAGGACTTGTACAAAGGCGACAAACCTGATCACACCCTCTATGTAATAACCAAAACCGCCTGAGAATGAAGAAACTCGGAACCTATGTGTGTTGGGGGGGAGTGGTGGGGGGGGGGGGGGGCGGGGAGGCGCCCAAACTTTGTGCCCACTAGCTTTGAAACCTGTTCTACTAAATGTAAATTCAATTTAGGTTGTACGAAAAGGGGTGGAACGTCACCTGTCAATCAAAAGTCAATTTAGCAGGTCACCGCGAGCTGACCATTCAGTCTTGAAGTGATTTTTACTGTGTCACCCACCTTCCTGGAGAGGAGTAGGGCACGTTAACTGGTAATGTTATACATTTACGTTCTCGTATTAGTCATTAAATGCAAGTTGGTGCAGCTAACGCCGCACCGCCACGGGTATCCCAGAATTTGTTCGTTAAGTTTCATAATTTGTAAAGTTACAATACTTTAATAAATCACTTCCAACAGCAAAACTCATTGTTTTTGTGTTTCCTTCACTGAGCGCACAATTACAATTAAGATTAATCAAAGCGTAAATGCTGCATCGATTTGTGTGCAATATCAAATTCGATGCATTTTTTTGAGAGCTGCAAGCACATTCACGTTGTATTTTATTCACATAAAAAGAATAGGCATTTTCAGTTTGTATTCTGCCTTAACAAAAAAGGAACAGAGAGAATTTTCTTCGTTTCTAAATTTAGCGATCGTGTAGAGCACTGTACAATTTACTGTATGTGACAAATGGGAAAATAGATGTCACACTTGAAACAGTTTTTAAAGTGTGCTTCAAAGTGTCGCCGAAAAGAATGGTAATCAATAGAACCGCAATCTTTCATATAAACCATAACGTTCCAAGTTAATAAAAAGTGTTTTTTGTGCTATTTAAAGAATTTCATCCGAAGGACAGGTGGAATAGCTCAGTTAGTTAGCACGTTTGACTTAGTCATTAGTCATGCATCACTGAGCATCTCACCACTGTGTCTGGTTTCAAATCCTGGCTGATGCATGTGAGAGGAGCCCAGCCAAGCATACCATATGCACATGTATAGTGTACAACCCCTATTGGTGGAAAAGGCAGTGTTGCACCAGATGTGACCCTTGGGATCATAACACATAAGCAAGTAAGAGTGCAGGTGAGAGATCCATCCTAGATTTAAAACCCATGAGGGCAGTCACATAAAGTCCAAAACAGGGGTAATCAGTGGCCCCACAAGTGGACCCTTGTCCAAAAAAAAAAAAAAAAAAAGAAGAATTTCATCCGTTGCATGGAACTTTATTGCTTGCAAAAAGAAATAGATATTTTGAGATGTTTCTCGCTGTGAATTGACCCACCTCCAGGTATTTCGTCCTGACGCTGCAGCGCGCATATCGTCTCCTCGGGTTTACAGGGGGTCGCTTTGATAGAGATCGGGCGGAAGTACCGACCACAGTCCGGATTCTTCGTACTGAAACATTCGTAACACACCAGTGCTACAGCTGAAAGGAGATAAAAAAGTAGAAATATTCAAATATTACACACATTATTTAAACTCATGTAGTTTTACATTAGTTGTATTTTACTTTTACTTATTGGATTAGATCACCAGTTTCTTAAAGTGTGCGTCAAATTTTCTCTGAAAAGAATTAAGCTCAGCTGGAAGGAATTCTTTTCATTGCTTGAATAGCGCACGGTGATTTGTTGTGTAAACCATAACGTTCTAATTTTTTAAAGTGTTTCTTATGCAGTATGACTGTATAACCGTTAGAGATATTAGGTTTGTCCCACTTAAAAATGACATCATCCTGTCGGTTTGCTTATTCATTTGCTAGATAATATTTTCCAGAAATTACTGTGTTAACTTTGTGACAATGGTTTATGGGTACTCAAACTTGCCTTCCTTACAATTTTGTGAAATATTCCTTTAGAGTCTGTCGTACTGTATTTTCAAGAAAGTAAAGGTATATTTTAAAGTTTGAACTCATGTATTCGAAGTTTAATACATGTTTTGTTAAAAATTTACTTCCGTAAAATGCTAAAAGCTGAATGCTAAAAACGTCGTGCTAGAGAGAAAGTATGCACATAATTATCTGTTTATTTAAGGACAAAACGTTGAGTTTGCATGAGCACCAGAAACAACGTTATCAAAAAGCAAAAAGCCGAACGAAGTTCGAGACAATCTCACGACAGCCAATAATCTAAATGATTCGTTTGGGATGTTGTGTTTTGCTAAACTTTGTTGATAATCAATGCATTGCCCGACTTTATTGGCACTTATGATGAATTGAGTCAGATATGCATTGATTTCAGCAGATGGTTCTGACACGCAAGGCCTCGTGGTAATTCCACACGAACTGAAATAAGAATTTTTCCGTTTAGGTATCCTTCAGTTGAATGATTTAGATAATGAAAGTTCTGTTTTGGAAAAATAGAGTTTGAAAGTAGGCTTTTATGCCCTTCAATGCTGCTTTGTTGAATTCAACATTTGAGACATTTCCTCAGTGAAATAACAGTTTTTTCTTTGGATAATACCAAGGCTTATCTTTGCATGCCACAACATGTAAGTAATCTTTGTGGTGCCTTGAACAATGGATGTTATGATGTTCATTTTCTCGGCATAAAATAAAAAAATTTAGACTAAATGTATGACAAAAAGTTATTTCTTAGTTTCACAATAATACCATGATATATTTTCCCATTGTCATTACACTTCATGTGAGATAAAGCTTTCTCAGTAGTTTTTTCTTGTGATGCAAGTCTAAATTATTGAAATTTGCATTACTGTGGTCTAAAGCATGGTAGTTATATTGTTTAAATCACGAACAAATTCAGCGCTATTGTGTTACATCAATTTAACGCAAATAAAATTGAATCGAGGTATTTGCTGGAAATTATTGGTGCGAATAAAAGCAACTGAACGTTCTGTAAAGTTTGAAATGTTTCCGGAGACTGAAATTAATGGGCAGAAAAGAATTGCATGAAATTCTATTGTTCCAAAACTAATTTCATGCTCTGATAATTCACACGTAATTACGACTTGGCATCATGTTTTGTTTTGTCTGTGTTTTATAGCCTGAGAATATGGTCGAGGTCTATTGTAAACATGAAGAGACATAAAACAGCATTAAGCTGAATTTATATTTAAAAGTGTTGCAGGATTCTCTCATATCTTCGTGTTATTGTGCAGAGTGTTTTGCTCTCTTACCGTTTTATTATGATTTTATTATTATTTCTTGCATTAACATCTGCGGTTGATGTACATTGATTTTGACAGATGCATATGACACGCAACTCTTCGATTAAACTGATCATGTCGAAGGCACACATTGTGCACTTCACAGGAAATTCATATTTACTCACAGGTCATTGCGTTGCATAACATACACAGACATATCTTCGGAACAGTACACGGAAATCGTATCATTTTGGAAGCGAAAAGAAAAAAGGAGAGAACGAAAATTTCACGCTGTGCTTTTGATATTGTTAAACTTCTGATATGAATTCCGTGTACTGTTTAAGAAAGGAGATAAATTGTTCGACAAGTCCCTTTTTCAAAAAGAAGAAAAATCAGGTTCACTTTTTGAAAAAATTGAGTTAGACCAATGCACATGAGTAATAATCAATGTTTAATCTGAGTATCCACGACCTCACAACTCAAGTCATTTCAGATGACGATAAAAGTAAGCTGTCAATACTTTCTCTTTAGTACATTTGGTTTCCCACAACATAAGTGTTCTTGATGATATTCATTTTGATTGCTCTTAAAACCTCGGGGACGTTTGCTGTAAGACTTCCCAATATTTACCCAGGACCACCCATGATTCAGCCTGGCAACCACACAAATGGAACACTTAAATGTCTGTAGTAAGAAATGAGCAAATGACCCCAGATTTCACGATTTTGGCAAGACCATTATTCATCTACATATCGAAAAGGGTCAATATGTCTATGGCTGTGAATATCGCGGCAGCTTCAAGAGGAAAAACAATTTGCTGTTTATTGAAATTGAAAATAATAAACGAAATTGATAAACTAGATCGTCGGAAGTTCAGGCAATGCTATCTGTTGGTGCTAATGTTTATTGCCATCTCATTTAAATCCAGAAACTTCTGGATTGTTCGTGACAAATATTTGAATTTTTTTCATTTTTAGGATGACAGGTTAAATTGTGTAAAATAAGGTTAAACTTAAAAACAACAAAAAATGTTTCATGAATTTAAATATATGTATCAAAGCAATTTCATAATTACAGCTGTCATCCCCAAAACGGTATAACGGGAGAATCATTTATTTATAAACAACTAATCCAACCAGTAACTTCTAGATATCAACAAGACAAGCAAAATGCACTCTTATCTTTGAATACTTTCACCAAGAACAGATCGGAGATAATCTTCAGGTTAAGCGGTTGCCGACTCTTCGATTAAGAGAACGTCGAATTAACTATACTAGTGTACACCGCGACAACCATCTTGTAAAATGTATAGACTATGTAGCATAATTGCACTATTTAACATTAGTCTTTTTCGCTTATGTACATCCTGCAGAATGTGTCTACACCACACAAATCTGCTCGGTAATTGAAAGATAATGGCTGGAGCATCAATCTTCACATCTCCACTCACATGCTCACTGCCAAAAAGCAGTACCGGTCGGACGCTTTCTTCTCGAACTCCGGACAAAATGGATTAAAATCCATTAAATAGGATGTAAAAGGCTATATATGTGAATATATAATAAGTAGGAATACTAAACAAGGACAGAGAACTATAATCGGTGAAAATTAAGTGTAAAATTATAAAAAAAACTAAGTATAAGCGAAGAGTACTGGTAATATCACCCACTGCCCTTTGTATCATCCTCTGTCAAAAGTGCAAGTGTTTAAATCACTCATCTATCAATACAATGGAATACCAGTTGGATATACAAATGGGAAAACCTAGATCAAAAGATTGGGATGTGGCAAAAAGAAAAAAGAAAAAGGGAAAAGGTAATAACACTTCATCAGCCTCAAGTACAACAGGTTCAAATACAGATACCCCGATGGCACAGCCATTAATGCATTTATTCATAAGGAATGCATCTACACCGGTACAAGCTGACCAAACCAATAATGCATTCACACCTCCGCAAGCAGATGAATCCAACAATGCAACGACCCATGCCAATAACACAGAGAATGCACCTACAGCTGGCCCAGAAACCAGTAATGGCATGCCCATTATTCACTCACTTATGGCAAGCCATAATGAAAACATGCTGGACATATCCAACAAATGAAACTCCTTGGAACTAAGTCCACTTGAGCACGGTAAACCCATTAAAAACAGCAGAAATATATCCCCTAATGGGACAGATATGAGTCTAGATGACTCTTGTGAATCTGCCACTATGTATCAAACTGGTGAAACCCAAACAACAGTAAATAGTCTGACTATCATTACAACTAGTTCAATGCCCTCTCCCTCTATGATGAACTCATTAGATCCTCAAAACATCTTATTAAAACTGGTAGAAGAATTAGGGAACCTAAGAACCCAAATAATGGCTGACATTGCATCAGTGAACAATACATTAAATCAAAACACCAGAGACCTAGAGTCAGTAAAGAACACCCTAACAACCAGTAATGCCTCTCTAGCCAGCATTCAGGACAAGTTACCTAACTATATGAAATTAGAAAATAAGGTGACTGCAATGGAGCAAAAAATGCAAACTCTAACTGATGAAAATGAAACTCTGTGGAAAAAAGTGGACAGATTAGAATCAGATGGCCACAAATGAAAAGTGGTATTGATGGGAGTTAAGGACAATGGTTGGGCACATCAAGAAGTAGTTGTCCAGTGCATTTGTGATGTGATAACCCCAACTCTTGATCTGCCTAATAAAGAAGATGCAAAAGCAGCAGCTTCACAAAGCACACCCTATACTAATAGAATTTACTGCCCAAATGGATAAAGATAAGATCATGAGAAATAAACACAAGCTAGCCAAGGGAGTCTTTATAGAAGACACATTGAGTGAACAAGACTTGACCTCACGTTCCATTCTAAGACCCATATATAAACAAGCAACAAAATTGGAAGCTTATAAGGGTAAATGTAGATGGGAGGGAGGTAACCTAGTACTCCATGGAAAAAGTTACACTCAGCACAACATCAGTGAGTTACCTGAAGACCTAAACCCAATCTCTGCATGCCAGAGATCCACTAATGACACCTTGGTTTACTTTGGTCAACTCCACCCTTTTAGTAAATTTCATCCAGCACCCTTCAAGTACCATCACAACAAATTTGTCAATAGTAAACAATACATACAATACATCAAGGCCATCACCTATAAGGATACAGAAACAGCAAACACCATACTCAAGACCACAGATCCATGACAGTGTAAATGTCTGGGAAAAACTGTGAAAAACTATAATGCAGAAGACTGGAAAACAAGAGGGGCTGACCTTGTAAAAGATGGTATTTCCACAAAATTTTCCCAAAACCCTAGCATTCATCAGTTCCTAATTTCCACTGGCACAAAAACTGTGGCAGAAACAACCACAGATTCAATATGGGGTACCAGCCTCAGCCTCAGCAAGAGTGATGCTGCTCAGCCAGATAAATGGAAAGGAAAGGGTTGGATGTCTCAAATCCTAACCGATATCCAAACGAAAATCAACAGGTGACTGGCTGTCCTAAATATATAATTTGATGCACAAATACAAACCCTGATATTCCCAATTTGATACCCACACACTCTATTGTCTATTCAATGTGAATGGTCCCATTTATTGTAATTCAGTGTTACTTTGAATATAGATCTGCCTCCGAAGCATTAGCACCAAGGTACAATTAATTGCCACTATGAAGCAGCACTAGTATATGTGCAGTACAGTGTGTGCAGCAGTTTAACCAATAGCAGCTCAGGGTGAGTGAGATGCTCTAGCACTTGAGTGCCCACCAATGAGCACCAAGGTATGTAACATATAAAACCCACTGCAAAGCAGCTCCAAAAGAGAATTCCAGAGTTATTCAAGTGTTATTCATTATTCGTTTATTCAATTAGTTATTCTGATTCTGATTTTGAACTTTGATGTTATTACATTGAACATTTGACTCTTGTAAATTGATTTCAATATTTTATGAACTTAGAATCTTTTGTGCAACTGAACCAACTGTATGTATATACCAATAAAATGACTTGCAATCCAATGGAGAATGGACTGAGAACACTTGTTGTGATGTGTCACATAAAACACATGTAATGTGTTAAGGTAACATCATAAAGGAAAAGAGATTTCACAACTTCACCCGTGTAAGACCCTTGAACGATCCATAAACATGTAAGTGCCAGTGAGGTACAGGACATTCCCCTAGCCAAGTGCACATGTAGCCCATGATGTCTGTTGCTTGCAACAGCAGAAAACCTCAGGCGAGCTCTCTCGGTACCACATCCCCATATCAAAAGCACAGGGGGCATGCCCACAATAATTATCAGCCATTTGTGGTGCTTTTAGTCTAACCCCTTTAGAAATTATTGGAGTGTATTCACGTTCTCTATAAAGAACAATTCCAGGTCTTACAGGATTTAGCGAATCCTGATTTTTAAGTTCAGGTGGCAGGTCATCTCTCATGGGTGGCCTTCCAATTAATCCTGTAGAGTGGGTTCTTGACCCTCATCTATCTTTATAATTCCAGATGGGGTAGGGGATTTTTTGTGTTTGAGGAATTTTCACTCCTCCTACAGCCCCTCTTTCCTCATCTCCTTCTAATATCTTTAACTTTTTTCTATCCCTTCTCTGGGATAATTCCAAGTCCAAATGCTCATACAATTGCTCTGCAATTGTCAGAGATCTGTCATCTGGAGACATAACCCTATTTAATCATACTAAGGACCTTAATATTTCAATAGTCTTTTGGGCCTCATCAGTGTCCATTGCATCTGTTGATGAACATCTTGGGGATGCTGGAGTGGACTCTGAATGAGCTAATTTTCTTGGAGGTGGCAATAGACATCTCCATTGTATTCCAGGAGGAGGAGATTTTGCCCAGTATCTCCCCATCCTTGTTTTTCTGATGGCCAGATTATCTAAATCTGCCTCATCGAATTGAAATTGCAGGGGTGGTCTTTCAACCTTCCCCTTGTCTTTATCTATTGCCTTCTTGCAAGGCATCTTGATTATAGTTATATATATTCCTAAGTTCTACAGTAATCTAGCCACATTACAAAAGTGATTAATACAGTTACAATGGCTATTATGGCTATAGATATTAATAGTTTATCTATAGTATCCATTTGGAACTATTGCCACATCTATATTTCCATAAGATGTAGTTCAAAATGGTAAAAGCTACAATGGCTATTGTAAGGTACACTTTCAGTATTTCATGGCAGGGTAACATTTTACCATGCCTTTGTCTTTATCCGTGACAAGAAGTATATTATGGCACACCATGTCAACAGTGTATTGAGTATTATCATCACCCAACACACTCTTTTTATGACTTTAAAGGTCATTCTTTTTACCATTTATAAGTGTATATGGTTATCACATAAATATACAAGAATTGCACCTTATGCAATGGCACAATACGACATATGGTCAACAGCCTTATGCAGATGAGCCACATGTTGTTCAATCATGGAATAGTTTGCCACACATTATACACAATGTTAACAACATATAATGTGTCTGTTTATCCACATGACCACAACCTGTAGTTGTATTATGGTAATATACATATATTTTTTCAGGAGTACATGTACAGTGGCTTACTACATGTAATTCCAGCCTTATCCACATTGTTTCAACTGTTTTTGGACCCTTTTCTACCACTTGTGAAAAAACACTTCTTAAATATGGTTAAATCTGGTAGAAAAGTCTTCCACCAGTCTTTCTGTATGGAGAAAAGCTGTTTGCTGGTCTGTGTGTCACAGCAGCTTCTAGCTCTGTGTTACACACAGCATGACATCACACAGCTTCCTGTGCAGCTTATGTTGAAGATTTTCAGGGCTGTGCTTTTCTAGCTGCTAATTCTCTATTGAATATATATCACAATAAATATGAATTATTAAATAATAATAATTGAACACAGCATTTTATCCATGGTATCTCTTTTCAGAGATTCCCTCTATTCTTTGTGTTAATTTCTCATAAATATAACAACTCACCTTGTATAAGAAAACTACAAATTCCATTACTAGCATAAGGGTTGAAAGTATAAATTTTAATATAAATAATATACAAGCAGGTGAAATTAAATAAAATAAAACAAATCATTTGTCATGAACTGTAACCTTTTCAATGTAATTCTGTGATATCCTGTCTTAGTATCATACCTACCCATACAAATGTCACAGCCACATTCATCTAATGTCCCCACTTCATACAATAAAGAAGGGTCTTCTAGCTCCAGTGTGACACTCCTCTCAAAAGGGATTTGGTGGGGATAAGAGTGTAAACTCATCATCAGACCAGTTAACAGTTTTCTTCTTGCCTGAGCAAAGATTCCGTGTAATCTATACACCTATGATATAATCTATAATCTTCTTCTGATGCAGGGTACTCTATGTCTGACACATTAAAATCATTCAAAGAGGTTGTTTCTGTATCTTTTTCTAGTTGAGGTATGGACACAATATCATTCTCTGAGTCAAATTATACTGGTTGTAAACTTGCAAACTTGCAAATGATCAGTGCCCTAGTTAAACATGTCCTTAATCTCCCTAAACATTGAATGCATTGGTTTAATTTCCTGTCGTGAAGTGGCTTTTTCTTTAAAATAGATAGTAACAGGTTTGATTTAATATTTGCATTGGAATAGCATTGAAATATTGAATTGGTCCCAGATCATGCTATTTTTGTTTAAAAA
>JBCAUI010433618.1:0-14058 GCA_038406195.1 Haplosyllis anthogorgicola
CTATATTTAGCTTTGCCAATTAGGGATCCAAGAGGTTTGGTGTGAATGGTGTTTGATTACTAATTTGTTTAATTAAGCGGACATATGTTATTTACCTTGTAGGGCGTACGGGATGTCTCTGTACAGTAGACCCGTCGGGTACCGACGGGTTCCATCTAGTACAATTAACAAATAATAAATACATGTGATGTTGTTTCAGGTTACTCGCCTCAGGACGTTCTCGGAGGAATCGCAGATTCTGAAGTTCTGTTCTCAGAAGTTCTAAAGGAGCACGGATATAAAACTAAGATCGTCGGCAAATGGTAAAGAGACGAAATACTTTATTTAAGCTTTATTATTATTCGTTTTTAAATGCTTTACAAATATCCTGAAAACAGCAAAGTGTCGTGAGTTAGTTTTAAATGCTGTGACATTGCAATGTATCATCATCGAAAAGACTAAAACTGCAACACAATTTGTCCAGGCATAACCTTTTGCTAAATGTAAACTGCAATTGATGTATGGTAAGTAGTGTGATATTTGAGGTGTGTCAAGAGTAAATTAACTTCACAATTTTCTGTCTTTATATTTTCAGGCACTTGGGACACCGCCCACAGTACCTTCCGCTGAAGCATGGGTTTGATGAATGGCTCGGTGCGCCAAACTGTCACTATAAGTACAACGATAAGTCGATGCCGAACATACCTGTGTATAAGAACGAGTACATGATAGGGCGGTACTATGACGATATACCTATTGATCATGAGACGGGAATCGGCAACCTTACACAATGGTACATAGATGTGAGTAGCGCTGTTTAAAACTCAAAACTGAAAAGATCATTATTGTAATCCAGCTTGAGATAAATGAACCAGATGGATTAATACACAAGAATATATCTGTTAAATATGTGTGGATACACGTAAACACACTGCTAAATTGATAAAACTTAAAGATTTATCATCTCCAACCATATAATTTAATTTACACTTGAAACAACTCAACGAAGTACAAAAAATACTAAGAAAGCTAGCGTGAGTTATTGTTCAGTAGCATTTTATAGATACTAATACAGTAGAACTCCTTTTGAGGAGCCACTAATTTTTTATGCAAATTGGCCGCAAAGTAGCAGTATCCTTCCAAAAGGGGGTCCGCTCAAGAGTAGTTCTACTGTACTTGTACATGTTTCGATGTTTTGTTCAGGAAGCTCTGGAGTGGATAGAGAAGCAGGCCGCGGCTAAGGAGCCGTTCCTCCTGTACTGGGCTCCTGATGCGACTCACACTCCACTCTACGCGTCTGAGAAGTTCAGAGGCAGAAGCATCAGGGGACTGTGAGTTACAGTATTTTATTCTTTTCCGAACTAGGGGTACTAGTTTTGAACCCTGTTTCACCACAGATGACAGCTTTGGTTTTAAAACCAAATAGCGAGTCATATTCCAAGTTCAAGGTGGAGGTACCCACCTTGTGTGCCTGAGAAACATCCACCACTTTCAGCTCGTTTTCATAGACTTAACGCTCATCCAATAATGCAAGAAGGTCGTGTTATGTGTTAAGTTGGTTTATTACATAATGCCCACAGGATAGCGTTATGTTATAAACCAACATGCTTAATTTCTTAGAATTGGACGCGTTAAAGATAAATTTCTTGGAATTAAAGTTTGAGTATTGCGTTAAAGGATGGACGTGAAGTTAATGAAAACGAGCTGTTTATTGGAGGCGTCACAAATATTTGCCTGTGTTTCTCATCTACTGGTCCACAGTTTGAACACTAAACATGGTTTGTTTATCATAGTTACGGAGATGCGGTGATGGAGCTGGATTACGGTGTTGGACAGATCCTCGGTAAGCTGAAGCAGCTCGGGCTCGCTGACAACACGTTTGCGTTCTTCTCGTCAGATAACGGAGCTGCTACGTACGCGCATGAAGACGGTTAGTTGAGATCTCAGTTACATAGCACTGATAGTTCTTATTTTAAAATTTATTTAGTTTTGGCAAATAGTTTTTTAGTTGTGTGACGTTTTGGCAAAAATTGTCATCACATAAATTACGGACTTTCGTTTTTATACGTATAAATACATGTTGTGAGTGTGTGAAAATGTCTCTTTTAATTTGTATTAAACGATCCCAAATGTGACTGATTATTTACATTATCCAATCCAGGTGGCAGCAATGGTCCGTTTCTATGTGGTAAGCAGACGACGTTTGAAGGCGGAATGCGACAACCGGCGCTAGCATGGTGGCCCGGACATATCAAACCCAATCAGGTCAATAACTACGTATCTATGAAGTAGTTTAGTCTATATTTCCATTTAGGTGGTAGTAATGGTCCGTTTCTGTGCGGAAAAGCAACAACTTATGAAGGAGGTATGCGTCAACCAGCTCTAGCATGGTGGCCTTCACGTATCAAACCAAATCAGGTGAATATGTGAAATAAACAAGGGAACAGTGATGCCAATGGCTGGTCATCAAGTTTGGCTTTGATACATTAACATTGATTGCAAACACACTACATCTTTGTGTTGGGCAGTTTTACTACGATATGATTGGCATTGGCATTTGCACTCGTGCCGTGCCTGTCTAATAATCTTACAAAACTGTTTTTAAGTGTCAACTCTAAAGCAGCAGAGCTGTGATGGTTCTTGCTAAAAATTTCTTTAAAAATCAAGAAATAAAGGAACCAAACAATCAACTCTATATTTCAGGTATCACGCCAAGTCGGGAACCTGATGGATTTATTCCCAACAATGCTAGACATGGCAGATATACCGTTACCTAAAGACGTCTTCCTTGATGGCGAGAGTATCAAAGGCACGTTGCTCAATAGCACTGAAAAATACGACAGGTAAGGTTACGTATTGTTCAATCTTTTATGAGTGACCAGTTTGCAGTTGGAATAGTGCAGTTCTAAGTTGTTTTTATTTTGGAAGAGTCATCTGCCTTTAATATTAGTAACTCCGCCTTGAAATAAAATTAATATCTTAATTGAAAGAAAATAGCAGCCGATTAAATTAGGAACAGAAACTACTGGCACCGGGAGCGTGGTGCATGGGCGTACAGGGTGCCAAGTAATTTTTTAAATCTTTAAAATTTTTAGAGAAAATTAAAGAAATTTGTATCTCCAAATGCCAGAAAGTTTTATTGTGCACCAGAAAGTTTCAGGTCTGGCGGCACCTCTGGAAACTTGTACAGTAGGACCTCTTTTGAACGACATCTCTTTTGAGCGACACTCACTCTTATGCGACACTTTTTGGTAGAAGTGAACCTGTATTAAATGTGTGTAATTGTACCTCCTTTGAGCGACACTCTGCCTTTTACGACACTTTTGTGAAGCAAAAGTTGGGTGTCGCTCAAAAGAGGTCCTACTGTATTTAAATAATGTTGTAAAACATGTAAAACAATGCTCGACGACTATTTGAGTGTTTTCCCGACTTGTAGACCTGTATTCATGTATCGAGGCGACACGTTATTTAAAGTTCGGTACGGACATTATAAAGCTCATCTGTACACGTGGGGCACACCGCCTGATGCGCAATACCTGGTAAGTAGTTTCATTCGCATCAAATTTCAAATCCCTGTATCGCATCACCGTGTCTAGATGTAAAATTAGAGTCAACCAGGACACTATGGAAGGGGTTAAAAGCAACCATTATAGCCTCACATCAATTGAAATAAATGAATATCAAAAGTGTGAGGAAATAGTGTATTCATCTCTGAGACATATACATGTATTGATAAGTAATGTGGCTATTGCTACTGAGCGGAAAGCCTTTCGTGACAAGTAATACATGTATTTCACTTTTATTACCATGGGCAAACCATTGGAAACCTAGGAAACACAGCGTGATGAATCATGCTTGGTATTTATTGATGTATTTCAGGGATACCACTATTGTCCGGGGGAGCGCATCGTGAATCTCACGCAGGACGAGATGTTAGATTTTACGCATCAACCGTTGCTCTTTCACCTCGGACGTGATCCTGGAGAAAAATACGCTATGAAGTAAGTGCACCGCACTTTTCTGAATATGTACAGGATGATACAGATGCATACCTGTTCAGATTTTATTTGAGTTTTATCCAGATTTTGACGAAAGACTGGTTTGTGCTTCCTTCATAGCAGAAGTCCATATCAACTAGGGTATATAATACCACTGTTCATGAGTTGTATGTATGTTTGCTTTATCTTTTCAGCCCCAATACTGCTGAATATAAAACTGCGATGGCTGAGATTGCGAGAGAAATAACCGAACACAACAAACACCTGGTCCGTGCGGAACCTGAGTTCAACATGTGTGATCTGGCCGTGCAGGTAAATAGACAAAAACCCCAAGTAGTTAATGAAATAAACTAGAATTATCCTAGCGACCAAATAGTCTATCACGACGCCAAAATCTATCGACGCATGTGCGATAGACTAAAAACCCAGCAAGTTAATGAAATAAATAAATGCAGAACCACTTTTCGACTATATCAAATTACTGAGTAATTTACTGGTGTCAGTCTAGTGGAAAGTCAATTATAATCAACTTTGTTAATCACATTTAAACATTAGTTTACATTTAAATCCTTTTGCATTGTAGAACTGGGCGCCTGCTGGATGTGAGAAAATAAACCGCTGTATGAAAGCACCAAAATCGTACCCCTACAAGTGTCAGTGGCCGTATTAATCAAAAACGAAATTTTAATTTTCTAGCGTTAAATTTAAATTAAGCATTATCAATGTTGCTTGTAGGAAATCATATCTGAATTTTGTTCCAGAGATTTAGCATTGTGAATAACTGAATGAGATTACGAATCTTGTGCTGAAATAACATTGATGGATGCAAGAAGGAAATTAGGGTCCCTTTGTGCAATAATCATGATTGGTGCTAAACAAAGTGTCCGTTTTTCACGAAGAATGTGTTCCATAAATCTAATATGAAAACCATGTTACACGAACATAAACTAATTTTGGTGCATTTAGCTGCGTTTAACTTCCCGTGGGCACCATTACAGACAGTGCATAAAGAGCGAGCGTTTATTTTAATATATAGAAATATCTTGCCGAAACTTGACAAAGCTATTGGCGAGAAAAAAACCCCGGTTTTATTCTGGGAACGATAGAAATGAGAACCAAAGATGATTGGGCAGAAGGAAATAACATTTTATGGAGACACGCTGTGAATGTGTGAAGTGTGATGTTAAAATAGTTGTTAAGGTTGCATGTTTAAGTGATAGGAGGGATTCGTTTGGTTGTGTGATGTAGACTCACTCAGTTAACATGCAGCAGCCCTCCTTTGTTTTGTCGGAGAGGTCAACTGTCTCATTACCAAACTACAAATTTGATGTAATATTAACAAGAGTGGGTGCCCATTGCAATTGTAGTGGGATATGTGGTATATTACTGAAACGTTGTTACAGGGTAGGTACTGAATGTGCCAACATTAAAATTTAATAGGAATATCTGATCTTCCAAATACAGCTGCTGTAAATGTTATTATTCATGTACAGCAATTACAAGAAATTTGGCTACTTGCTGCCAGAAACCTTAGGGTAAACAGGGTTTCGGGATATCAAGTCAAAAGGGTCGGGAATAGGAGAAAATGCCGTTGTGCAGAAACTGCCCAGTGTAATCAAGTTTGGTCATATTGAAAACATGTATGTTTGTGTGGGAGTTGTATTGCACGATGCACTTACCAAATCACCATAAACCACAGAGCCTTACAAATCATTCTAGCGCAAAGATTTTAATCCGGTCGTTTTACCCAAAAAATTTAGTATGTCAATGTACAGATCTGTGATTCAACCATTTATGTAGAAGACAATCTTATACATTATGTACATTTACACTCCTCCCCGGATATATCGATATCCCGCTTATATCGATACAATCTCGTGCAGTCAAATTAAAATACATAGATATTTGTTCCGCTTATATCGATATCCCGCTTATATCGATACAATCTCTTGCAGTCAAATTAAAATATATAAGATATTTGTTTTGCTTATATCGATATCCTGCTTATATCGATACAATTTCATGTCGCCAAATTTATCGATATAACCGGGGAGGAGTGTATATATATTTTGTTCTGTTAGATGTGTATGAATGAAAACGAGTTGTTAAATTAATGTAATAAAATCTAACTACTTTACTGTTGTTTTACTTTTGCATTTTTTTTAATGCAGACTTAATCAATCGTCAAGTATTTGAAGAAACTGAAGTGTGTGCAACACTATGCATATCATTTTGGGAATAATTGCTAATTTCTAAAACAGCAGACAATACAAGATAATATAACAAGAATTTCGTTAAATAAACCGTTTATTGACAAGTCAGCAAAAGTGAAACCAATGCATGGTTAGTGCAATAAACTGCAGAGTTCGGCTTTGTCTTCCCAACTATTTACTGGGATAAATGTATAACTAGGAATGCAGACAACAGGGAAAAGTCTTGGAGAGCAAGAGAATTATCAAGAAAGACACATTGTGCAGAATAAAACTTCAGAATACATTGAGATTCGTGTATTAGATAAATGGTCATACAATTGTAAAATGCCTTAAATTCTAAGGTTCTTGGTTCATGTACTGGAATAGTTTAATCAAATTGATCATGTAAAATATATTTTTATTTTCATTTTTTTTTTCAAATTTTACGTTTCACTTTGTTCATTTTTTATTCGTGCCTCATGATTCAGAGGTATGACAGTTCAGTTTATGTGAGACGTATCCTCTTTCTGCCTCTGATTCCGCCTCTACCTCCTCTTCCTCCCCTAACTGCCGCAGCATTCTTCTTTTTGTCCGTATCTTTAGCATGATAAGCAATGACCATCGCATCTGCTTCAGCCTCCGCTACAGACTTGTAGTTTCGTGCCCCGTTGTGAAGAATATTTTGGAAATTTTCATGTGCACTGTCATAGATGCACTTCACATTCTGCTCTGCTGGATATGTGACCACAGTGCCATCTGTTATCTGGATGTAACCATCCGCCTCGAGTCTTTGAATCAGCTGTTCGACCGTCACTCTGTTCTTGCACATCACACACCGTTCTGCAATGCCGTCCAGCAGCCGCTCTTTGTTCTTGAAAGTTTTACGCTTCGCAATGTCCTCTCCATCGCACTGCATAGTGTTCTGTTCTTCCGCGCTCAACCAACGGTAAATGTCACCTGCAGCTGCCGATTCCTGCTGTCTGTCTCCGAGTACCACACAACTCGACCAATACTGAGCTTGCTTATCACTGAGCCTTCTGACAAGTGACACAAGTTTTGCACACTCGCTGTAATATTCATCCATTATCACATTCTTCGTCAACACTGGGACGTGCACACTGTGCCGCATGGGCCTTGACATTCCAGGGCGAGATTGTCTATTTTCTGAATTTTTCAGTTTTTTCTTGTCTGGCAAGAATGGTGCATTGGGGTTGACGCTCAATTGATTGCCCTTAAATTCCACACCAACAGTTATTTGACTGTCAGGCTGTGGTCTTCTACGTCCGATGTGGTTCTTTCTTTTACGTGACCGTGCTTCTGAATTCTTGCTGTCTGTGCCTGATAACACATCCGTAAAGTCGACGAGATGGTAAACTCTGCATGCAGGCTTAATTGCATTTTTCAGCGCCTTTACAGTTTTGGGTTTGCTGTCCCCCATCTTGCCAATTTCCAGCAATGCATAGATTGACTCCAGTATGAGATTGTGTGGAATCAACTTGATGTCACCGACCGCTAACTTTTCCATCCCCTGGCACAATGAAGCCAAGGAATCCTGTAGGAAAGTTGCCGTATCTAGTGCAAGCCCCTGCACCTGGCCAATAAGTCTGTCCACGATACCCTGCTTTTGTTCCCTGGTCAGTTTATTCTTGTCCGTTTCTGCCTGTCTCTGAGGTCTGCCCAGTGAAGACATACTGGGAGACCTAGACCTTGATCTTGAGAGTGACCTAGAAATTGACCTGCTAAGCGACCTGGTTCTAGATCGTGAGCTTAAGCTTCTTGAACTTGAACTGGATCTGGAGTGGGAACTAAATCTGGATCTTCTGGATCGCTTAGTTTTGGTTAAGCTGTCGACACCACGGCTGATCTGGCTGTCCTCCAGATCCTTCATCATCTGAGAATCCAGTTCACCATTCAGCGCTTTGCTCAATTTCATCAAGTGTCGGTTCACACTTCGTATTGAAGTCGACAGATGTTTTCTGTCCGCCCAGCCCAGAGAAGAGTCGTTGTGCCTCTGGTATTTATTAAGTATCAACCTCATACACGCGAGCGTGAAGTCTGACGGGAAACTATACGTCACTTTATCATCATCCGACACTGCGTCACTGGACGTCGTTATGTAACCAGTTTCCCTCAGATTGCTTATTATGTCACCGGTCACATCACCAGCATTGTTTTCTTGCATGTATTGCGCCATGAACTGCTTCTCGAATTCTTCGGCTGTCAGACACAGCTTTTTCTTCTCTACCTCCTTCAGTGTGGTGTCTACCCAGGATTTCAGCTTGGAGGTCAGGTCATTTTCCCCTTTCGATGGAGCTGGTGGAACGAGAATACTGTTGGTGTGCTTGGTTTTGTCTTTAACTTTTACGTACAGAGACTTAGTCGTTTTCTTCACATTAACTCTGTGCACAACTGCATACTGTATATCGACCTTGACGTCACCGTAGACTTTCTGTAGCTCGTGTAGAACACTAAACGGCTCTGCGATCGACACCAGCGGCTTGTCGGCAAGGGGCTGCAGGGCATGTTTCAGCTTGGTTACTGACTTTGGTTTGGCTTCACCCATCTTTTCAAGGCGCGAAATACTCTTTTCAAGAAGCGTAACATTCTTAATAATGTCAATGTACGCCATCTTCACCGCTTGACGATTGAATCTGTTGTGGTTAAGGCGGTTGAAATGTCTTAAATACTAGAAAATTCGTCGGTGAAACGTTTGCTGATCCGAAAATCCAAGAGGTTTCACAACATTACTACTTCCGGTGCAATGGCAATACTTCCGGTTTATATATTTAGCCAATCACAGCGCGCGTTACGGATGACTTCGGACTTTGTCTCGACCAATAGAATAGCTTAAGACATCGGTTTAAAATACATGCGGACTTTTTGAAGTTGACAAAAGCAAAATTTCGAGATTTTTCGACGATTTTCTCTTCAGATCTTCCACTTGTGAATACATTTGTACATCTTTTCGAAGATAAGCTGCAGATCTACGAGCAGACGCAGGTAATAACGCTGTATTTTAGGTTAGATAAGTGTAAAAGTGAGTTTAAATTTGATGATTTTTTTTGACAGGATTAAAAAGATGGCCGACAAATTCAATTGAAAAGTTTGCATTGAACCCTTGACTGATCACATATCAGGTTTGCTAGAAGTAAAATATTCAAGCCAAGTAAAGTTAAATTCTAAGCGTGATGCCGAATCTTACGCGTAAGTATTGAAAACTAAATGGGCGAAGAAGCTGGAAAAATTGAGGTCTCGACTGGAATTGAAAATGTCGATTCGGAATTTTAAAATTGACGTTCAAATACTAGACTAATTTCGACCAAGTTGACGAGCAAAGTCAACAGGCAAATGTTGATTGTAGGTGTTAACAGTGAAGATGAAGTCATGCATGTACCACATGCGGTCCACGTGTATGATATTTGCGCTTGAAATCCGGTTCGCCGACATCATCAAATCCGGTACGCCTGTGGCATGTACTTACACAGAAGTTGACCATTAGCTTAGCAGTTAAAATAATAAATATTTTACCTGATTAATTTCAAAGGTGTTGATATCAGACAATTCTACACAACTCCGTTACTAACTTCACATTATAAATGACACATAGGCACAGACATTTTGCCACTAAAGGACAGGCTTCCTCGTATTTTTCAAGACAAGCAAAGTGGTTGTAATGTGGAAAGATGTGCCGTACTCTGGATCCGTCATGTGCGTAGAAATCTGAACACCACAAGTACGGGTCATTCCACTTAGCTCGAACCCTCAAGGGAACCTCTAAAAAGTTCGAGCTAAAAGAAAGTTCCAGATAAACGTTACTTTTACAATCGATAACCTATCGATGGGACATTATAAGAGGTTCAAACTGACGAAGTTTCCATTGGGTATGGAAGTTTCCAACCACGAACTTATTCCAATTGGAAAGGAGACAAACAATCCGGTTGCACACAACTATTTCATTTACAAGAATGCTACAGATATACGTGTGGTCATCTCAGCTGCCTGTAACTCACTGAAGGTAGATGCTGGGATTGGAGTTGCATTGCTCAAGATGCTGTCATGAATATTCATTACAATGATTTAGTTGTTGCACAGGGAGCATGTGTGCGTGTTCCAATTACTTAAATATTGAAATGGAAGAGTTCCCGAATTATTGGAAATTAAATTAACAATATTACAACAAAATGTAAATGTCTCAGATCCAAATTTCATTCCAAATTTATTTTAAAACGTAAGGAAACAAAGGTTTTTAAATAGCATGATAATGCCTGGATATTTTTTATGTTAAATTAATTAATACAGAAATAATTTATTCTCAGCTGTTGAACATTTGTTACTCTAGCAATGTTTAAAAACAAAGGAATTCCACGCTGTGGTGTTGATACGCATAAGAGCACGGCGTTTATTTCCATTGTCCCAAAACTGATGTCATTGTGTTTTCTGAACTTCAAACGAACTCACCCATGGAATCATCAATACAATGATTGATTAAAACTGTTTTTATCATGATATAAAAACTAAGAAACCATCTGTAGTTGGATAAAATTACTCTTTTATTTATTGTGTAGGAAAAGATGAAAGGCTTAGAAGTCAACAACCTTTTATTACAGCAACATTTCAGTCTTTCAAAGGACTTCAGATCTGTCGCAGACTCAAAGACTACGCACCAGGGATAATAAAAGGGAAACAACATAAGCATCACCTTTGACATTGAGATATTCTCGTTACAGCTCATTATGATGTCACAGCAACTTCATATTAGACGTTTTTTCCTAATATTAAAGGAGTCTTACACAGCATTACCATATAGTTAACAAGCTTGCATTTGGTGATTAATATTGCAAGGACTTGGCAGAAAAGGTCGGGGACAGTTGTTTGCCTAAATAATTGACAAACAGGAGATAAATAGCCTTATTTGGTTGGGTTCTGAGTTGACATTATCATCACCGCTGTAATTAATCCTCTCTTTGTGTTTGAATTGCGGCTGGCTGGTAGTTGAAGAATGCGGGTATTGTCGGCTGTCTCAGCCTCTCCGTTAGGCATGTGAATAGTTGCAGCCGCCACCACCAGCTACGACTGAACTGGATTGATCTGAATAAACGACACGGCTTCTATTGCATCGTTATTTCTGTGGGTGCAATGTTTTAAACGACGACAAGAAAGGAGATGTATATTGCATTTGTCGGAATTATCTGCATATTAACAGTGGATTATATTGTGATGCTGTCAACGCCTTCGACAGAGTCTACATTTGAGAGGTATTGCATTGTATTGTATTGTATTATATTATCACCAATATCATATTCACTTGCTATGCCATGCTACAGGGTGACTTGATGCTAATGGGATTTTCCTTAAAGCTTATTATGCCTACTGGAGACAACGTCTCAATGGCTCGCCATAAAGAACAATTTCTCCCACACAAGATTCCCGTGGTTATGCGCGTTCGTGTTCAAATCACCCAGTCTCACCTCGCTAATCATTGTGGTTAAGGTAATGTTACACTTATTGCAAGTGGACATATCAAATTTCCTTGTGCTAGGAGGATACTTCGACAAAACTGCTTTGAGACATATTGTAAAGCATAAATGCATCATGTATTAGGAACTGATATTATACTGTACTTGTAATGTGAGACATTGTGAGAGATGCAAAACGTCTGCCTGCAGTAGTATTTATACAAACAAATTAGTAGAACTGTTTTTAATGTCTCATCAGATGAAGACAACTCTAGAAGTTTGTTGGTGTTAGCGAACATAAGAAATCCACGCTATGTTATTGATGTACATTAAAAATCAGGTTCAATTGTTCCAAACCTCACAAGATTTTCCTTTTTCTGGTGATAAGAATGAAATAGCATGTAGTGTAATGCATATTTTAAGTGCAAGGAAATGCAAAGACAAACACAGCTTCCAATTTATGCACATATTTACTACGAACATAAGTTTTAAAATCCCCAAAAGTCGGAAGTTCTATGCGTTTTAATGCAATAAATAACAATAAGTATAGATCTACAACAGGTGTAGACAATCATGCGCATTGTATCGGATTGACATTGGTGGTTTAACTCAACAGTTAAACGAAAGCAGGAAAATCTTTGCGCTTGCTTTAATTACGAAAATGTAGCTCGTAAACTCTCACATTTCCCACAGACAGGGAATGTGTTTGCCTAAGCTTTCATTACTATAATTGGTATTTGTTCAATGGTATAAAATCTATTACATTGATCGATAACATTACAGCAATAAAACAATAACATAACAGATTAGCAGATCGGTCGTGATTATTTTCTTTTATACTTGCAATAGGATAAACCTGTTGCAGCCCCATCTGTGCAAAAAATGTTCATTTGAAATATTACACACATAGGTACACGTAACATCATGTCCACATTAATTATTAAAGTGGCTTGAGACTTGTTATGGAGTCCTTGAAATACTAACTGGTCGTGTTCCAGACAATCAACTATGAAAAGCTAAGACTCTAACATGCTGCAGGATTTTTATGAATAATGTGCATGTCAGGCTCCGATAATGATGATCTATTACTGCAGCTTCTGTAATGTTTTTAATGAAGAGATGTGTATCGCAAGGTGCTGTGTAGCACAATGTATTGCCATCAATTATGCTGTAAAATTGGATGATTTTTGCAAAAATTAATCTGTTAAATTGTACCTAATTATAACTCTTTTTCATCTAAACGTTATGTTTGGTAACTTCGACGATTAAAGTGCCCATTCTGCAATTTTTATACACCAGAGGGTAAAATGCCTATCATTTGGAAGAATAGCGCATCAAAAGCAAGGCGTAAACTTCCTTCGTTTTCTCCTTTGTTCTCTGCGTTTACAAAATGATAGAATAGAATTTTTTGGAGATGATACATGCGTGCGTGCGTGCGTGCGTGCGTGTGTGTGTGTGTGTGTGTGTGTGTGTGTGTGTGTGTGTGTGAACAGATCATTGTGTTAACCAAAACGGAAATAACTCGATACGTTCATTGTTTAGTCTAGAACGACCTGTTAAAGAGAAGATGCTGTACTGTATTTGTCGACATAAACAGAATTTGATTCACTTGTTAAACGGAGGATTCTGAAGCTAATTTGTTTTAGCAAAACGGTGTTTCTCTTTCCTTCGGATGTTCATGTACAAATTGCAAACAAACAGATCGTGTCACTGCATGAAGTACAAGGAATTGCTTTTATTTGTTGTGTTCTGGTCCCCGATTATTGGAGCCCCTAGACAATGAAACGAATCAGAGCTTTAACTTGTGACAAATAAAATAGACGAGGTGACGCAACTGTCAGCCTGGTTTTCATAGATAGCAAGGGGATATTCAATAGGAAATATTGATTGGAACTTTTTCAGTTATGTTTTGCTTCACCACTCTTCTCCAACATGCCAATACAAACCCTTTCAAACTGAGACCGTAAAGAAGAAGTTCAATATTGCTCTCATGTACCTGAATGATTGCATTTCATATTGAAGTAAATAATATGTTTCCTGGTCTTTATTTGTATTTTGATTCATCAATCACAAGATATTGCTATACTGGAAGAACTCTGGCTTTTCTCTTGCATCGGTAGTTAACATCGGAAAAAAAATAAAGTGGAAGTAAAGTTTAATTGCTTTATTCTGCAAATTAAACATTTGTTCACGGCTCATGTTTTGTCAATTTCGAAAAAATAATCTGCTCTTATTTCTTGAAAATCTTTATCAAGTTTTAGATTTGTATAAATATGTTTTCTGCAGGCGGGAACCGAAGGCATGCCCTGCAGGCAGTATCCTTCTTTTTTTGGGGGGGACGGGGCTTTGTTAGTCTATTCATATTGATACGGCTTCTATTTTGAATTATTTGCGATGATTGGTGCATTGAATGGCTAGGATGTGCTTAGTGTT
>JBCAUI010433729.1:0-14057 GCA_038406195.1 Haplosyllis anthogorgicola
ATCCATTAAAAAAAGTAGTCCCACAATGTTTGGTATAAGAACAGCTATTATTTTGCAAACGGTTCATCAAACATATCAAAAATAATCTTTTCTACTTATATTTGTTCATTTTACGAAGGAAAATTAACATTTAGTTACTTTAAAAAGTGCACCGATATTTTCAATCGGTAGATCTCTGGCCTTATCACACAACGTGCAGAGAAGGCCGGTAACTCGGGCTAAGTGTCATTAATTTAACACACAATCTCGGATTTGTACATTTTTATTTTGAGATTTGATCGAGTTGAAAAATTAATACAAAGGGCAATGTAATCTGATTTTAGAATTTATTGATAAGAAACAGCGTAGATACATTATGACACAGCATCAGAAGTAAACAAGTATATTTATAAAATTTTGAAAGTTAAGCTCATTGTTTAAGGATGTCCACTTTGTTTTTACCAACAGCGCGCATCCATAAACTGGAGATGCTAAACTTTAGTTGGATGAACGAGTGTTAGCTGCTAGCATGATAAACGCATAATAAGTCAGTGATAACATTGCGTTACAAATACCTTTTTCGTTTATGGACCCGCGCAGTTGGCTAAAAGTTATATGGTCCTCTGTTCAATAATGAATTACATAAGTCTTCCTTGAGTTTTACTCAACCAATATACCAAACACTGAATCAACTTGTATTCGGAAAGATCAAATCATCGAAGAAAAGAGCATCATACGCCTTCCACGACAAAAGAGTAATATATCAACATAAGCTTGCAACAGAATGACTAGAAGACTAGCATAGCACAATATCATATCGCCAAATTAACCCAACATTTAAAGGCTAAATTACCCGTAGGATAGCTATGGATTTTTATAATTTGCAGAGATTAACAATGGTAACAGTGATAACTTACTGTGATTATGACTCAAGTCGTATCTACCAACGAAATGTTAAGGATGATGAAAATTTATTCTCGCCAAATGGAAAAAAGTAATTTTAATGCAATCAGGAATATAAATTTACATCAAAAGACACATTATTAGAGCCATCTATTTCAAGATTTTGTTACAAGTTATTAAACACACCATCTACATCAAATGCCGGATCAAAGAATTAAAAAGCGTCATAATCGACAAATACGTTGCAATTGCTCTAACTTCAAAGTCAAATTATAAAGCATTGTAGTTTATGCTAATTTAGGCTAATGCAATTTACATGCACACCTCTTACACACATCATGCATACCCAAATTCTATAAATTCTAAGCACCGTGTGATGATAAAGGAAAAAGTTGTGTGGTTTTTATATTATACATTTGTGTAAAAGTGATATTCCCTTGGATCATTTGGATTGCGTCCACCACCTTGCAACATTTCAATAATTTTCTTGAGTTTTCTATTTTCAACTTCTAAAATAAGATTTCTTTCCTTCAGGGCTCTTAACAAATCAGACGTAAAATTCTGTGTATTGGACACTTTTCTCAGATCGGAATTCTCTAAAATGAGTTTCTGATTCCTGTCTTGTAGATCGACAATTTTGTCTACGAAATATTTCCATTTTTCACCACCGACTTGAGAGTTCCTGGTGGACGAGCGGAACTGAGTTCTGATTGTTTCGCTGCTTCGTATTTCCATGTTCGTTAAGCGACGCTTGTTTTCTTTATCACTTTTATGATATCCATTTTCGAAACGAGTGGACGATTCCGGACTCTCCGGTGATGTCGCGTTACCAGAATCCGATCCACCATCCTTCCATTTCTCGTGGAAACTTGGCGATTTTTCTAACGTCGGCGAATTCATCGCCACACCAGTAGTCGAGGCATACATTCTGTGCTTCTCAGCCTGTAAGGGAAGTGTGTGGTACATGTCAATAGAAGACGTCGATGAATATCTCTGCGGTGATGTTTCGTATCGGAGTTTTCCAAGTTCAGGAGACTCGGATCTTTCAACTGGTGCACGCCTTTCTGGGGTTACATACACCATTTTCTTCTCTGGCATTGTAGCTCTCAATTTGTTATCCCTTGAAAATGGCTCAATTTCCACAGATTTGGATCGTGAAGGAGGGATGGCGATTCTGGTTTTATCGTGCCTCACAAAGGGACTTGACGAGGACTGCTGTGGTTGCATAACGGGACCTCTTCTCTGGGGTGCTACCACACCTCTTGCAGGGGCTGTACTTCTGGAGCTACTGCCTCTAACAAATGGTGACGACTGTGTGTGTACATTGGATTTCGACACTTCATGTGTCTGTATATGGGCACTGCTGGATGATGAAGACCTTGAACTGGATGATTTATGGCGATGTCGCTCACTATCACTGTCATGGTAACTACTTGCTGAGTGTCTGTGGGTTCTATGAGCCTTGGGTGAAGAGACATACCGAGGGTCCATTTCGTGGATACTGTGAATAGATGATGTAGAGCCCCTACCACTTCTACTGCTGGAGTGTCGCATTCGTGCATAGTCACTGGTATCAAATGATTGATTCAGGGAGTGAGTTCTGCTTACTGGCTTGCTATGTCTGTGTCTAGATGGTGACTCCCTATGTTCAGTTCTCCCAGCTTCCAAAGCTACACAGGCATTTTCCTTGTTTAAATCATTTTGGTTTAGATCAGTCAAGCGTCGTTTCAGAGATGCATTGAGAGCTTGCAAACTGCTCACTTCTTGTTCTAACTGTTTGATTCTACCCTGTGAACTCTGTTGCATGTGCTCTATTGTAGACTTGTACTTTTCTTTTTCCGTATTAACATCTTCCAAACGCCTTTCCATTGTTACAGCCTGTTGTTTCTCTCTGTTTTTCTCTTCCTGAATAGTTTTTACCTGCTTTTCCTTTTCCAGCAGTATCTTCTCCAACTTTTGTACCTGTAAAATAATTGCAAAATCATCATTTTATTTCGGTAAGAAAAAAACACCATACACTTCTAATCCGTTAGCTTTCCAGTTAGAAAAAAAGTCTTGTTTAAAATTCACTGCTTTATTTATAAACATTAATCTACCTTTTGCTGGTACTCAGTTGTCATTCTTTTCCTCATTTCATGTCCTTGCCTTTCGACTTCTTTTATTTTCTGGTGGACTGAATCAGCAAGTTCTACCGAATTTCTTTTTCTCAATTCAACTGTTTGCAGTTCCAAGTCGGACACTTTCCGCTTATATTCTCTCTCAGCTGCAGCCTGATTGACAAGAAGATTCATGCAAACTCTTAGTTTTCGTGTATTTCTTTAATGATATTTCTTTGTATGGTACCACTCACGTGTTTCTTGTACTGTGTACTATTATATTTTACCTAAAAAATAATTACCTTCATTCTAGAAAGTTCCATCTGTGCATCATTTAACTTCTGGTTTGCCTCCGTTACTTGATGCTGGAGTGCTTCATTGTCAAGCTCCAATTTGGCAACTTTGCAATTGATGCTGTCATTCAGTTCTTCCGA
Organism: Haplosyllis anthogorgicola; assembly: GCA_038406195.1. Classification (NCBI taxonomy): domain Eukaryota; kingdom Metazoa; phylum Annelida; class Polychaeta; order Phyllodocida; family Syllidae; genus Haplosyllis; species Haplosyllis anthogorgicola. Next base: position 3,413 of record JBCAUI010433729.1, read on the forward strand.
GATTGGGTGTTCTAGAAATAAAATTTTTTATATATGTAAACCAGTTTTAATCCCAGAAAAATATCAGTTGTAAGTAGCCACAGAGAATGTAAGTAGCCAATGCACGCGCATGTTTAATATATTGTACGAACCTGCAATTTGTAACTGACTGCCAGAGAATAGATCGGATGAAGTGCTGAGTATTCTCTTAAGTCCTCCTCTGTAACCTTCACTCATGTTGGTTCTTTCGAACTCTAAAGCTGCGTTCTCTTCTATGATTTCTTCCATTTTCTTCTGAATGCTTTCCTTCTCCTGGATTTCAAAAGAAAGTCGACGATTTTAGTCAAATGAATTACTTAATGGGTGACAACTATAAATACCAATTTCATTTACATTTATGATTACATTTTCTTTTCATAAGCGATCTTTAGTTAATTCTTACATTGGACACTTCTTCCAGTTGAAGCTGTGCTTTTATGAGATCATCCACCATATTTTCTGATCTCTTGTTTGCAGCAGTAAGTTGCTCTTCTATTTTACTTTTAGCCCCAAGAAGGACATTGTTACCTTCTCGTAGTTCCTTCAAATTAAAACACACAATTTACAGACAACAAGCACCAATTATCTTCAATGCCAATTCCAGTAGTCTGTGCGAACTGGAAATTTGACCATGAAAAAATATAATGTAATCGTAAATTTAGAATCTATCCAAGAACGCTCTTTGTTTATTATTTAAAAAGTACCTGCACTCTGGCTTTGTAGAACTCCATCTCATTTATTTTTTCCTTATACTTCCTTAAATCCTTCTCAAATCTGTCTGCTTTCATCGCCTAAAGTACATGACATAAGATACGTGTAAATATATTTAGATGGCCAGTTTTAATTTCTCTCCGCATGACGGCAGAATTGTAAAACTTACGCGAGTTACTTTCAGAAACATCTCAAAAATTGTGTCTTAGACTGTAGCAATCTAGATGTTAAATTCAAATTTTCTTCAGAGATACTGTCATGCTATTCTTAACTTTTTTTTTAATTTCGAACTTTCTTTTAGACAGTTGTACAGGCTGCAGGTACAGAATATCAACGTCCCGAACTTCTTCTTCTGAAATATATTGTCTGTCTTCAAAAAAAAAATGTATGTACCTTTTCTCTTAGGGTATCCAATTCATCCATGTATGCTCTGGCCGATTTGGCATCTTTACTCAGACCCAGATTCTATAAAAAATAATTTGAAAAATTAGGAAACACCTCGAAAAACAAGAATATAAGAACGTTCCCCACTTTGCGGCATTTTAAACAGAACAGTTAACGTCAGATGGCAGCAGTTTTCGCGTTGGTCTTTTCATCAAATTTATTGACAAAATCTGAAAGGAAAGTCTGAAATTGAAAGCATGGCGAACTTCAAATAATAGCAGATAAGATAGGAAGTTTATATTTTTTTCAGATGAAGATTGAAGATCAATAAAGCAACATAAGTTGCTTTGGTTTTATATCTTATTTTACGAGAAATTATTGATAGTCAATTATTAAGTTATGATTGGTATATACCAGAAAGATTGCAAAGTTTCAAACTTATAAATGCTTTAAAATATGACAAAGTGTGACGTATTTACATTCTCCCAAAGGTGGATGTGTCTGTGTTTACTAATGGGTTAATGAGATGCTGAATACGTGTCAATGTTCTTATTCGTTATGGGAAAATAGAAAAATTGATTCGGTATTGTGTGCATAATTAGTTACATTTTCCCCAAAGGATTGAGGTGAAACCCTCTTAATTGGTAACATTTCCAGTAGGGTCCTGTCATTGATTACCTATACATTAATTGTGACACTTTTACTTTCATAACAGTTTTTATATCGTTCCGTGATTCACAATGAAGAGCAGATGGTTGTCAGTCAGGGAATATTTAACTGATCATATTTCTATGAAAACCATTCACGGATCTGCATGAGCATAAAATTTCCAAATCAATCATTTCCTGGAAATTGAATACAATTTCCTTTCGAATCATCAAGGAAATAATATGCATGACAACTTATGTTTTTGTTTTTGAATATTCATCTGCCATTGATTTATCGATTATTGATTAGTATGAAACAAATACTGCCACAGTTAAAATGAACAATTCGGATGGAGCAAAAAAATCAGATTAAACGTTTAAAATCTGCCATTGATTTATCGATTATTGATTAGTATGAAACAAATACTGCCACAGTTAAAATGAATAATTCGGATGGAGCAAAAAATCAGATTAAACGTTTAAAAGCAGAGATGAGACAAATCCGCTAATTACTGTTAACATGACTATGGGCACGTTAATGTGTAAACATACACAACATGTTCGTTGTAACAACGAGTAATTTCCCAACTGTAACAATGTGATAATTTGTCACATGAATTTGAAGTTTTCAAAATTAATTGAATAATAACCGTTACAATGGTGTGAAGGCTGTGTAATCTTTTAGGTCAGAACACTTTTGATGTAAAAAACACCTATTCATCAAGGCAGAAAATTTACTGGGATATTTATGGTATCATGTTTGAAATGGAGTGAAATTACCTCAAACTTGAGTTTATTAAGTGCATTTTTACATAACTCAAAATCCTCTCTCACATCCATCAGTTGTTTTCCTTTTTCTTCCCTGCAAAAAGGTCAATGAGATACAATGACATGCCAAAAAAATAAGAAATGGACACAGATTGTCAGGACGAAGTGTTCACAACATATAATCTGATACAAGAGATGTATTGATGCATAATATTTCTGGGGTTTTTTTCCTTTTGTGATTATTGCATTTTTATCAGTGGCGGATCTAGGGGGCCCCGGGGGCTCGGTCCCCCTCCCCCCCCAGCCCCCAGTTTTGGGGCCCAACTTTGGGGCCCCGGTACCCCAAAAACACTAAAATTAGACTGTAATTTGTAAAAATTTTCAGACTTGCTTTGCTCGGCATAACATTTAACAATTTTTTTCTAAAATTTTCCAGCCTTGCTGTGCTCGGTATCATTTTCATTCCAATTTCCCAGACCCCACACCATTACTCGCTGCACTCGCACGAAAAGTTGACGAAAAGTTGGACCCCCCCCCCGACCAAATCCTGGATCCGCGCCTGTATATTGTATCTGTATGCATGCAATGTTATTTTTTGGATATGAATAAAATATGCGCAAAATTAGCACAACCAACTGCACAGAATTATTTGTAACTGTTACCAATAGAATTGAAAACATTTATTACTATTACTATTTGAAATTCGATCATTTATCAAATAATTTTTTGAGCAGTGATCCTGTAAGTTACAAAGTGCTTTTTTGTTCTTGTTTTTACGTCCTTTTTTAAAATAAAAATGTCTTTGCTTACAATTCACTGAGTAAGTGGTTGACTTGAACTTTATATTTGTTCAATTCATTATACAAATGGACAGTCTCAAGGTGATCCGGGGGTGTTAGAGGACCTCGCTTGCCTTCTAGTTCCCGTCTGTAATAATCTCTTTCTTGGCTAAGTTTCAAGAGTGCCTACAATTAGAAAAAATATATAATAGGCCCACGATCAGTACTCTTTTTTTATTTACAAAGTGGAAGACATAAAAAATCTACGAATATTATATTTGCTTTTCATGTGTTCATGTTGGATCTTTGAACAAATATCGTTTTCCCATTATACATGTTGATAACACATCATTAGACATAAATATAAATTCTACATAGGCTATAAACGCAAAAACATAAAAAGTAATGTACATTCAAGGTAGGTTTGCATGTCAAAAAATCCTGCTAAAGGTTATCAGTAGTAAACTACCTGTGACACAGTCACTATTGGTAACTCCGAGAGGTACTTTTTTTAAACCACACTTGAGCTCTTGACATATATTGAAAGTACAAATATCAATGTTTTTATCAGTAATGGTACCCACATTAAATAGCACAGTATCAAGATACTGTTTATCTGTAATAAGGAAAATGTTATAAATAATCGATTTGGTCAAATATGTTCCCAGATAATCAGGCTGACTCATCTAAATTCAATTCGTAAAAGTTATTCCCTTTGTTTCATATGAATTAGAAACAAAAATCATTGAATAGATCTATGATTTGCTTTGTCTATTTATCTCAAGTTTTGACAAAAATAGTCACTTTAGAATTAATGACCATACCACTAATCATATTCATAAAAATACCTACGATATGAATATTGGAACTGAAATTCTGTGTTTTCAGTTGTCTGAAATATTTCTAGAAATGATGCATGCTTAAGGTCAATAAATGTGACAGAGTCTCATAATTCTTGGTGTTATCCTGCGTTTAAATGCTTTCACATTTGACCAAAATCGTGGTAATACAATGATATTACAATGTCCGCCTGAAGCTAAATCATGTCATATTTTTATTTATGACTTGTAATGCATGTTCCGGAAGATGGACTGACATGTGATTCTATTGTGTTATGTAATTTTAATGCCCTTTTTGATCGTACACGTTTTCTCTTTTAATTGCAAAAAGTTGTTACCGTCAGTAAGGTGCCCATTTGAATTGTTTCGTAAAAGTACCGGGTTTCGTTTCTTATCATTAGCTCTTGGTTAATTACAAAATGCATGGTGAGAATATAATACCTCGGACGTATTGTCCCTGTAGCCTCCTAGTTTTCTGACGGCGACCAGCAGTGATTTAACATCAACGTCGCAACCTGCATCCAGTGGTATCACGTTATCATTGCTGTCCGTCATCTGCAAGGGATTAATAATAAAAAAAAAATTACTTGTTATTGCTGGAATTAGTTGTCCCTTTAGAAATACACTAAGTTAACATAATTAAAACCGAAGAAAACGCGCACTACACACACCTACAGAACGCACGCATGCATGCACGCACACACATACAAGCACAGGAACACACTCAAACACTAACATGTATCGCACCAACATGATCATTTTGTTTCGTCATTGCAACAGTTTCTAAGAAGGAAACCACTTTAGGATAACAAGCACTCACGCCAAATATTTATCAACATGCTTTTTTATTTGCATTAACCAGGCAAATTCATCAATCACTTGTCAATAGCCGAGTCACTAAGGCACAACCCTAATGATGTCAAACCCTATGATCATACCATATTGTATAGAATACCATATCTCATGTAATATCGTGTTAAGTGGTAGCTTATGAAAGTTTATTTTACTACAGCAATCCTTTGCCAAAATTTCCACTTTATTATCTGTAGGTTTCTGTAAATATTGTAAGTTTCAAATCAAACTTTATGGTAGCATATGAAATTTTATTTTACTACAATAATCCTTGTAAAATTTTCTTCTTCATAATGTGTAGGTTTCTGTAAATATCGTAACTTTTCAAATATCTTTGATTATGTGAATACTTAAAGATTGTATTTTTTAATAGAAAATAGCCATCACCATACGCCCATTTTATGTAAAAACGATACAATACATGCAGAAATTAAACACGTAATTTATTTTTGCAGGAGATGGAAGACCACATGTTAATCATCCATATTACATGTAATTCTTTCCAGTTGGTCAATATTATCACCTCATTTGCTTTCTGTTTCCCTGGCAACTTCTATGCTTTTTTTGTTACTTTACATATGGTTTAGGCTTAAAATTTACATAGTCTTGACATCCGATCTATGACGATGGCATTCGTCGGCTCATTTGGCATAAATGCCAAAGATTTGGTCTGGTCTTCTGTTATCATGGACGTTGGTGCTGCCGTTGGTATCGTCATTGCCTGTGCACCTTCACGCTGTTGATCGCAGAGACTTCACATCTTTCTAATATATAATATAGACGTCTGTAAGCCTACCAAAAATTAGGTTACTGTGAACTATATTCTCAAATTTGCAGTTAGGCCTTTTTTTTTAATCATTTGGATTACATTGCACTTTCAGGATTTTCAAAGTGCGGCGATCGGAAAATTTTTTTAAAAAAATTGAATCCCGATTTCAAAGTGCGGTGGGAAATGTAATCCAAACAATTAAATAAAAAAAGCCTTATATAAATTTTCTTTTTGTCTTTTTCCCTTTGCACCCAGCACCTGGGCAAAGACTTACTATACGATACGACATATCTGGCAGATTTATAGAATGTGTCTTTGTGAAATAAAAAGCTTTGTAACTCAGGGAAAAACAGTCTTGAGAAAGATGCGTAATGTTGTTGCACTCCAGTAGCAGCAAGCATTTTCTCTTGTTTCCAAGTACGGTATTTTTCCTCTATGCGTGACTACTCTGGCCTTTATGTGCGGTTTCCTGTTGTAAGAATCTTGTCAACATGAGCAGTTTGCTATTGTTTGCCGACTGCCAGATTGTTATTTACCTTCTGGCTGATGACTGCATCAAGCCAACTGTTATATAACAATTTTACTTTAACTGAATGTTCGATTCTTTTTGTCTTTTCAGATGTATTCCTCCGTTAGTTTAACCATCAGTTCATTCATTTCGTAATTTAAGTGACTTAATTGTAATCATTCTGTTTCATTCTGATCGAGTGACTTCGTTATCGTCACTGCAAACAATTACATGTATACTGGCAACATTTAAATCACAATGTAGCCATAATTGATATGTGAGTCTCAGTGTGAAATCTGTACAGGGATAGACTCTGTTCAGGTAAAACATTTTCTCGAAGGAGATGCGTCTCATGAATTTAACGACATGTATTTCAACAACATCTATTAAGTAGCTTCCTTCCATCTATTTGTCTTTAATACATTCAAGATCATAGTTGCCTGCTTCAATTTAATGTGACACCTAAAATATGCTGCAAGAGAAAGAATACTTCATTACATTTATGAATACTGCACTTGTCACCAATCAGATGTTCCAGTACAATACTTGCAATCGTTTAACGACAAAGTGCTGGGGACAAGGTGGACTAAATTAAATAGTCTTCTGAAAGAAAGGATATCCATTTAGGTACAGTACGAAACAGGGTTGAGCTCAGGTGAAGCTGAAATGACCATCAGGAGACCTCACAATATTACAACTACCTGCATGGTGACTTGGTCCTGTGTCACCTACAGCACAGCTACTGGTCACTCAGTGATCAGTCGTGTCTGTATGTGTGTATTCTTTAAATAAGTTCTAGATACATTCCTCTATTGAATTTACTGGATTAACTGTTCCTTTATTTCGATGTGGAAATTAACGCATATTGGTTGCTTTTCAAAACATCAATATCAGACACTTTTCAAGGGTTGCTGCAATAAAGGAAGCATTAGATCGTCTGGATCTGACTGTGTGTGCGTGCGGTCCAATGAAATAAACTTGGGTCAGAAATCCATAAAGCGACGCTGTGCATGATAATGTACTCAAATCACTGCACGTTTGATGGGTACACAGAAAAGTCCTCAGAAGCTTTTAGTTGGGTATAAATCAAGACCAGTCAGACCCTTTCTGGATGCATACCTCGTAAGGTAAAGTGATCATTTCAATTCAAGGCCTTGGCCTCTTATGCATTAGATATAATCTTGTAGCAGCTTAATTAAGTATAGAAGAGGAAATTACTTGTGCATACATTACTATTTGAACGCATTTCCTCCAGGCGATGGATTATGCATATCCTGGCTACAGAAGCTGTGTACAATAAAGCACCAAGTTTGGAGTGTGTCTCATGGATACTTTATGTAGGGTGAGATTTTAATGCCTCTTAAAGCCATATGTCATATGTAAGGCCTTCTTGAATTTAAGCCAGTTAATCTATACTTAATGCGGGAGATGACTAAAGTGCTAAGTAAATGTGGTATAATGGCCTCAGATCCCACTTTTCTCTTAATAAAGACACTGGTTCAGACCACTTAAGGCAGCTGCGGGGGCAATTAAAATATAGTCGAAATAGGCATCCTTTTGTACACAACTCTGTGAAATCCTAGCTTGACGGCAATGTCATGCTGTATCATAATATTTTAAAGCAATTTGCATGCAAATGTATTCCTCGCTAATTAAGGCGGATGCAATAACATATGAAAAAATACTGCAAGCTTACTGCTTTTATTTTGGCACTAATCGTAATTCAGACTGTTTTATGCGGCCTGTGTGATATGGCTTTCAGAAATTAAAGTTGAATTCCGTCATAGACGTTTGTTGGCAATATAACGATTATCCCAGGTACCAATTTAATAAAGCAGCGACTAAGAATGAATGACAGATATGGCTAAATCATAACACAATTTTTTACAATCAACTTGTAGGCTTTGAGCAATGTTTTTTGATCTCGTACATACATTTCTCCATAATTCATGAAAACAAAATTGCTAAACACCTCAATTATTATTTGTGTGTCATGAAAAATCACAAAGAAAGGTAGGTTGAAAGACATAAAAGGTATACTTTGGCACAACATGCAACTGTAATGACATTGTATAGTTCACACTTTTTACAGGGGGATATTGTTAATTTTAAACTGGAATTTTTTCTGGGTGAACAATTGTGTGGTTCCGTTAGACCACATTGGAAAAAGGAGCAGCTACCAACGAAAAAGCCAAGTAGAGCATGCTGTCTACATACGTATACCTCTTACCTTTTTCCAAATAAAAACATTTATTCATAAACAGATCTTTCACATGAAACGCACAAGATTCTTCACAGAAACATTTAGCATGATGCTGTAAAATCAGAATGGGTGGTCAAAACCATTATACAGGGAGATGGCTATAAATTTCCCACATTTATCATAAACCTTATCTTACAAGATTTTTCTCTTGGCTTTATGGTTGTTTTCTTTTGATGAACTGAATATGACTCTCATGTCCAGCACATTGACTGTGAATATCAACTCAATCATGGCCTCTGATGAATTCTATCGCACATAGAGGAAACTGCAATCCTTTCTTTTTGTCGTTTTTAATAAACGTTTTAAAGCTGATTCCAAATGGATGCACCAATTTAACTTTAGATTAACCAGCATGGAGGAAACCTTTCAGGCTATTAGCTCTCATTTATTTGCTTTTCGTTAAATAATTCACGATCATATTGGACGTGCAAAATATAATGGAAATGTCACTGGTTGTATTTACAAAGTTTAATTTATATGGATGCCAAAAAACCTGTCGCTTATTTCCTCGATCTTAACGTGTGCCTGAATGTCATTTTCACTTTAATCACTCAAACATTACATTAAAGTATTGTGACTGCAAAGGTTATTGCCGACTGTAGCAAGCTATGTATTGTTTGCATTAATACCAGGATAATCTGCCAAATAAAAGTGATCATAGATTCGAGTATATTAACAAAATATTCATGCACAATGTGTCATATTATAAATTACAAGAAAGTTAGGGTAAAGCTTTTAAATTATTGATTTACTTGGAACTAGTAAAGCCTACAAAGTACCACCCTCGCATGTTGACACGAAATAATGTGTAAATCACGAGTTAGTGCTTTTAAGCAGCAAAGGTTTTGGTACTGTATCTTTTGCATTACTTTCTATGGGCATGCTATTTATGCGATCGACTACTTAAGCTTTCTCAAAACAATTCAACATAAAGGAAGCATGATGTTCATACACAAAAATTCACTTTAACTCTTTCTTTTACACAGAAAATTTCAAAAAGGAATTCATTGGCGGATCCAGGATTTCCCGTACGGGGGGAGGGGGGCGCCCGGCCCGTACGGGGGGGCGCCAACTCAATTTCACCTATTTTCACCCAAAAATCGAGAACAACTGCATGAAAATGGAGAAAAATTTCGTCGTAGGGGTGGGGGTGACTCCTGCGCCCCCCCCCCCCACCCAGATCCGCCAATGAGGATACTTCGTACGTAAAGAAGCGGAATGCCTTGACGTCTGTGCCACCATAATTAAATCGCTCCAATCAGAGGATACACTAAACATTATGTATTCACCTAAACACTCTACAGTCATTCATATTAGACTTACAACATAGATTACCCTGTTAAGGATAAATGTTCTTCCAGCTTTTCTGTTGTGCAAAAATATTGGTAGATCATTCTTGATATATGGGCGGAATGGACCTGTCTCCAAAAGTGGTTTAGTTTTAGCTGTTTGCCAACTGAAACCTTTTTTTAAAAACATTTTGATGCATTAGTATCTTAAAAGTCTGCTTCTAGATAAACAAATAATTGTGCACCTAGAACAGGAACAGATACACATTTTACCATTTTTTTAACTACAAACCTAAAGCATGCAGAATCATTGGCCTGTGAATTTAACAACGATGTCTTGACGATGCCAAAATACGGGCAGGAGACTCTTATAATAATTATCAATAGCCCGGAGAGAATTGGGCACAGAAATTGCTTGAATTCAATGATATTAGCCTGATTAATACCCTCCCTATCTATAATCCTTAGAGTAATCATACATCAAAGGTATCAATATAGTTGTACTAGTCAATGCAATAAGATTGCTCTGAAACGGCACAGTAAGCGGATTGAGCTTCTTATCAATTCAGGTAATCTCCTTAGTCAACTTAAATTAGAAGTGGTAAAGTTCACAAGTTAACCTTCTTGATACCCTGGACCTACATGTATTTATTTGTTCACCCTCATGCATCAGTAATGAGGGTCTATGTATTGAACGAAATCTAGATTTGTGTTCTGGGCTGCCATCGCAAAAAGTTGACCAGCCCCCCCCCCCCTGACTGGGAAAAATGCATTTCTGGCCATTTCAGACAATTCTAGGACAAAGTTGACCAGGACCC
>JBCAUI010433840.1:0-14056 GCA_038406195.1 Haplosyllis anthogorgicola
CTACATTTAGTATACCATTCAAGCCACAAGCTAAAATAATTTAGCTTAAGCCAAGCCAAGCTCAACTGCCAGCTTAAACTTACAAGCTAGCTTACGGCTTGTTGACATCTCTAGTATTTAGACAATAGAAGAAGCTTCGTGATGGCCATGACGTAATTATGGTTATGAAAATCTTCGTTATGGAGACAAAAACGGCAGCAATAATAGAAATACCTTGTATATTACAGCAATTACTATCTGCCAGGCCAGGGCAGTTTGCATAATTGTATTACATCACAAATACCTTGTATAATACAGCAATTCCTGTCTGTTAGGCCTGGGCAGTTTGGATAAATGTGTTACATCACAAATAACTTGTATAATACAGCAATTACTTTCTGCTAGGCCAGGGTAGTTTGGATAGTTGTGTTGCATTACTACATCTTGTATAATACAGCAATTACCATCTGTCAGGCCAGGGCAGTTTGGATAGTTGTGGAGGCACAAGTACACATACTCACACAATTCATCAGTGTGAAGTTGTTTGTTGTCCTTTGGTAACATGTAGTGACCAATAATGAAAGGGAAAATATCGCAGGAGACCAAAAAAATTATTTTGTTATCTACGTCGTTGCTTCGCGTCACACGAAGTTTTATAATGCTTGTTTTGTGGCGTCATATGATAGACAGGCGGTCGTAAAATCGCGTTTTCATTTTTATTACCAGTCAAAGCAATTAGAAGATTTTTTTTAGTTTTTTAACTTTTACTTTTGACTGCATAGTCAGTGAAGATTGATTTTTCAGAGCGGCGGGTAATGTAATGCAGCAAGCAGGAACCCTAGCCGTGGCCTAAACCAATACAATTCCCTGTGTGTGGCGTCGTGTTTTTCGTGTTATTGTAGAAACGACTGGGAAAGAATCACCAGAACAATAGAAGCATTAAGTTACACGTTTTACTTTGCCTTGTGCGTGTGAGAAGAATTCTGAAATCACCAGGTTCCACATCAGCGTCAAACGTAACGCCGCCGAGTTACTCAGCAACGTTACGTTCGCTGCTGAAGTAGAACCTGGTCATTTCTCACGACGTATTTTCTAAACACAGCGAATTTGCATTGATAAATTTATATAATTGCCGATTGTCTATCGAATGTGACAACCTTATTTCTATAAAATTGTATTTTATGACGTCATTATGTGTCATTTTAGATGAATTGATATCAGTTTTACAGACTGAAGACCACATAGTTTAAATTGACATTTCCTTAAACGTACACGTAGAGGACATAGAAGAACGTGTAACTGAACCTCTCTATTATAGAAACGATAGAATTCCCGTTACAATGTGATTGTGACGAGATGAATATCTGAGTGGAGAACTGTTGTCATGACATGTTACCTGATCAGGGCTCAAAACAGTAACCGAGCAACTGTCGATTAGTAGAAAATGAATAGATTGAAGTGATCTAGTGACTCAGATAACTTGAAAAGACTTTAACAACACATACATGAATGAATAGCCAATAAGACTGAAGCTTGGCAGGAGAAGCCCCTCTTTCCTTATGTAAGGCCCAGAATCCCGACATGAAATCTTAAAGCATCTAACAATACTGAAATATCCTCTGTGCATTAAGCTGTGAACTTCATCTTTAAACTGATCCAGGCTTAGTACAGTAATGTGTCTATGTTGTTGTACACTGTTGTGTGGGTGAGACAATACTTTATTACATATTATTACTTAAGCCCCTTTAAATAAAGCCGTGGACCCCATCTTTAAGAAATGTTGTACACTGTTGGGTGAGACAGTCGGGGACACACATATTACTGTGCAGCTCACATTTCTCAGATTTTTACACGGAAGCAACAATAACCTGTTAAGGAGCCTGATTACTGACAATTTCCTGTAATTATCTGTTAAAGTGGCTGGATACTCAAAGTTAACTATCAAGGTTGTTGCCTCCGAAAGGGAAGAATTAACAGTTAAGGGGCCTGGCTACTCATGGCCAGGTTCAATTATATTTTAAGGTTGCTGGCTACTCACTGGCAGAAACAGCTAGCCGTTAACGTCATTGTCTATTCTAGCTGTTAAGGTAGCTGGGTACAGTGTTCTAAATAGTTTGATTAAGTTGAAAACATCATAAAAAAGCTCAGTCAAAGAGCGATATGGAATTTAATAAGAGCAACATGGTTTTTAATTAAAGCAACATTACCTCTAATGAAGTTAAACATGTCAGTGTATTGTAGACTACCTAATTGTGCAGTATCGATGTGTCGAAAAAGTGACATTTACAGAATTCCCGCAAATGTACACTACCTGAAGAAGTTTAATCGCTCTGTCGGAACAGTATTTTCTTGTGACCCTTATGGACTGTCAAATGCAAAAGAGAGTGTTGTATCTTTAGTAAGTTTCTCTTTTGAATTCTCATTCAATGACTTTAGACCTGAGTCTTTGTCGTAATGCGTCGAATACAGCAAATGCCCTTTGTTATTAAAGTACCTTCTCTGTTTCATCAAGAAATGAACTAAATGGAGGAGACCTCGTTTATGAAATTTATTTTACTTGAAGTAAATTACTACCATTTTAGTTTGCACATCGTTGTCATTTCTCAACCACCAGAATACTAAACTTGTGGTTGAATGGCGGTAATCCTGGCATTTTTATTTTGGTGTAAAATAGTTATTATTAGAGGGTTAGCACCGGACCAGTACGCCGGCTGTATGACTACTCGTTTGGCGTGTATTCCCAGAGCCAGTCCCTCCCTCCATGATACAGGCGCACATGTATTCCATGTTCAAGCTATACAGAGAAAATAGCGTCACATAACTGACTTATAATCAGCAATTTTATGCAGTCATTTTTAAATAAAACAGTCCTAGAAATGGTCGTACCACCCGGCGCTTTATGTAGGAACAATACGACAGTTTAAAATAAACCACTTGTGCTGGCACCGCCAGGTATCTGACTTTTTTACCTTTGTTTATGTGACTAATTATTATCATTTGCTGCCCGTAGACCTGTCTGTGTCTGTCTCCCTCTATGTCTCTCTGTTTGTGTGTCGGTGCTCTGGAGGTGGTTGACCTTCAGCTAGCCGCACCTTAACCTGGATTAATACCAACAAGTGGTGAGAAGTAGAGCTCGGAAGGGATACGAATTGCCGAAATCGGTTTTCGGTTTTTATTTTTCAAGCGATGACTTTGCATTTGAGTTGCATGCTTTTAAAAATTTTATTGCTTGGATTACAGCAAAAGTCACTTAAAGGTGAAACATGCATGGTGAAATAATGCTACATCCATGTTGAAGAGTTTTGTCACCCGTCCATTGGGAAAAAATGCTAAATCTTGTTGATATTTGGTAATGTTATTGACTAAGTTCAATTCTCACTTTTATGTTTTGGCGCATCGTCGCACTTTGAAAATCCTGCCTGCCAGTGCAATGTAATCCGATTCATTGCGAACATCTCTGCCATGATTTGTTAGTCAGAACAAAGGAACGTTTAGTGTTACGTTTCGTGACACGTGGGTGCAGTTGCCAACGCACTGTAAGTGTAAGGATCAGGTTTTAAAATGATTTGGATTACAGTAGACCTTCCTTTGGGCGACCACCCAATTTTGGGAAGAAAAGTGGTCGCCAATGGGATGGTGGTCTTGCAAAGGAGGGTTATTTTCTGTGTAATTTAATGTGTTGCATCTAAAGTCTGATGGCCTTGCAAAGGAAGGTTGGTCGTGCAAAAGAAGGTCCGCCCAAAGGAAGTTCCACTGTACACCTAAGGAATTATAATATAACACCAAGTTCAAATTACGCTGTTTCTCTGCGCCTGTATTGTCCGTTTAGAAATGATTAAGGTGGAAGTGGGACGTTATAGTACGAAAATGGGTCGCACAAGGGGACGTTGTGAAAGCGGAATGTATCATCGCAAACCTAGCCCCAACATGCCGAAGTTGTAAAAGTGGTACCTGACAGTCGCCGGCGTTGAGTAGGATGTAGGTGAACGAATGTCACCTCACATTCAGGTGCTGGCTCATGCTAAGGTTGGATGAGTTCTCTAACCAGGAGCTTAAATAGTTGTAAACCACTGTTGAAACTGTTCTAAGTGTGGTGCATAAAATACAATTCTTTACCCTTCAACATCAGAAACTTTTACATTACACAGGTCCATCATAAGCTGCTTGCAGAAACATCTACATATTGTTGGATTTGATCTTTGAGAGGGAAATGAGAGAGAAATGACATATTGAGGGATCTGTGATAGATCTGTGAAGGTCTCTGCTCCCGATATATAGAAAACTCTCCCCAAGGCGAGAAATACTCGGATATAAACTCTCTGATAGTAGAGAGGTCAAGTTGCACGTTTTTGTCAGTCAATACACTTCCACGTTTGAAGCAGTAGAAATTTTAACTGTAATGTTAAGGTAGCACTTAACGAAAGTGTGAAAAAAGAACCAATCACGGAAGTTAAGCAACCGCGGCTTTGGTGGGCACTATCTTTTCACAACTACAAAATGTGTACTTTTAATGAAACAATACAAATATTTTACTTTCACAACACATCTAGCAGTTAACTATTGTGTAACAAGATGATGAGATCAGTATCACACATCAATGGAATTTGTTGTAAAATGTTTTCTGAGTCATCCTGCAGACTATTCTTTTCGTAATAAGTTATCAGTCCTACTGCTTACACACAAATTCCCCACTGGTCGACTGTCCGATTCGAGCTGACAACCCAAGTGGAAACAACGTATAACTTGACCATTTGTTCTTTAAAGCGCTCCTTTCCTTTTGCTCGTTTTCATAAATGCTCTTTAATATCGCAACACGAATTGACGTTTGTTAATTATTAAAAGTCGAAAGAGTTGAATAATAAACATGCAAATTTAGCCATTCAACGCAAGATAACCGGCCAGCGTCAACTCAACGCATCCTCAATGCAATACCCGCACAAACGTTTAGGGGTTGAAGAATCGCTGCTGAAGTGACGTAAAACTACGTGTGACTTGACCTCACCATGTACAAATTGCGGTAACTCCCTCGTGGCTTCCGTGAGATAAATGGGAGAAATCAGACAGAGTCGGGAGGTCTGATGGGCTTTACTTGTACCTGGGTGACAGCAGCTACTTTAGGTAAAAAGGTAACGCTTTGAAAAATTGTCAGGCTGCTCTCAGGCAATTCCGGCTCAATTGAAATAACAAATGGAACTAAGTTTATGTTGGGGAATGTACTTTAGGTTTTGTTTTTGCTGTCTGTAAGTCAGTTTGCTAATGCAATTTTTCTGCGTAGCAGGCGCACCTGATGCGCACCCCATGGTGAATGGCAAGCTTTGCCCTTGGACTGAAGCCACCATACTGTCCCCTTAGGGGATGGTTCTTTCATTCTTACGCGGAATATTAACCTGTTGTTCGGTGTATGAGACCATCTGTGACCCAAGTTATAGTAATGAGCACATAAATAGCTGTATCTGCAGTATTCCCATTCAGCTTATTATTCACAGAGATGTTTATCTCGACTCCCACGAAAGACAAACTTAGAGTTGTGGGCAGAATTACCCAAAGTTTGAAACAGACAGTGCCAGTGGCCCCATAAAATCGACCTTTATCCACCACAAATTTAAAACTTTGACGTTACGTCATATGCTGATCCGGGATTTCTCGATGGGGAGGGGGAACCTCCATGGGGTTCAACCCTACGTTTGCGTATTGACAAACACTTAGTCTCGGAAACTTATTAGGAACCTATGTATCAGGCCACCCGAGTAACCCGTGATTGTGTGATCGTGCTTTGGCTTATGATGGAATATTAGCGATATCAAGTTGCACGCTGTTACCTCACCTTCCACTCTAGAATGATGAGCTAAAGAATCGCCAGATTCTACGTCAGTAGAAAACTGAGTTATCCAGTGGCGCTTCATTTTCATACTGACGTACAATGATGCTTTTAAAAGCCGCAGGTCTTTCTCAGGACCCAACCACTTTTGGGGGTCATTGGTGCCTTTGTCTCGGATTTAGAATTCTGCAGGTTTTTTGAGATTTTTTTTAAAATTGTTGCACCAGGGTCCATTTTTAAGGCCATTGTTTGCTCGTATTTCGGACTTCGTGTGACCCTCCCCATGGATTTTTAAACGAGGATGAAAAGCCAGAAACTTTATCAAGTCATATCTGACAGGACAGCCCCGCATTTCGTACACTTTCTCTTTCCCCTTGTCGTGTAGCTTGACCTCGCTATTGTCCAGTCAGATTTGTCGCATTTCTCTGATTTATCTTCTTGTTTTTCTCGTATCGCCCCCGGATCGTCCCGGTTTATGCTGTTTGTTGTATATGTATATTTGGTCATCTATTCACATATTCCCTGATCACCCTGAGGCTACGTCTTCTGAACCAGTGTCAATTAAGATAAAATAACATGCGTTACAGAGCAATGAACTTCTCCATTTTTTGAGTTGCTGGCACAATTAGATGGAAGATGGACTTTGGTCCACGAAAAATTAAAAAAGGTTTGAGCTCACATCAAAGTTGAGCGAGTTCTAAGGTGGGTTTCACTGCTGGAAAGTTAACAGTTGTAATCTGAAATTGATGTACATTTGTGCGAAATTAGACTTTTCGAGGAATGAAATTAACTTTAACTGTAGCTTTAGATGGATAGAGATCCTAATGACCCCGTGATTGAGCATAACTCAGTTTGAATAAAAGAAACACGACATAGACCGGTTGATTTGTCGCAGAGACGGACGGTAATGCGACCGTAGATTGAAGAGATGGGACCAATACATGGACTGATTGAGCGGAGAGGCTGGGGGGGGGGGGGCGGTAGTGTGTGTGGGGAGGGCAGGCGACCAACGTACTGAGTGATTGAGGAGAGAGGACACCAATTGATATCGGAGGTCAAAATACACTTTTTGCGTCAGTTGCACGTCTGAATGGAATCGTAAAATTACCAGATTCTATCTGCGGTAAAAAGGCGGAAATGCGTTACTGAGGTAGAATATGAGGATTTAAGTGACATTTGTTCGTGGGAAAACGTCACAGTTTTAAACGAATACGCGTATGCGTTTTTGCAGGACGGAGAATAACTCTTAGCTTGACCCTTCTATTGAGCACTGGTTGAGAACATCAGAGGCATTGAGGGAGGGAGAGAATGGGGCTGTTCGATTTAGGCCGAATTTGACACTCCAAAACAGTGCAAGTGATCGATTGGTGGACAAAACTACACTCAGTGCCTCACACCGACACACCACCTCAGGAGCACAGTGCACACCAAAGTGTAAATCGAACAGCCCCAATGAAGAAAATAAGGCTGCGAATCCGGACGACAATCATGTTCAAATGTTCGAGGACTAGCCTCAGCAAATATTCAGATGTCCGTCCAAATAACGGAGGACAATGATGCTATCTATTTTAATTTACCACAGCTGTTTATTGTATATTGAAGCAAATCAATCACTTAACTACTACCAAAAGAAACATTTCCACTCTGCGGTACTCTTTTTTAAATAGGTTTTTGAAAGAATAATTTTGGATTTTCAGTATCTACCAGTCCAGTTTCCACCTTTACTGATGTTTTTAGTCTGGATGAGAGGTTACAACTCATAAAATAAAAGTGCTAAATATTCGGAGGTAGAAATCATGTTCGTATGTTTGACTGTATGAAGAGGCGTGGCAAATATTCGAACATCCGAATATCCATTGCAGCCTTAGAAGACAACAATTTGGTGCGTGTGTGCTCACGAGGGACCGACAGACAGATACACAGAGCCAGGCAAACAAAGACAGACAGACAGATTTTCCAACAAAGTACTTTGAAGGCTGAAGAGAATCAAAGATCGCGGGCGTATTTATAATGTATGACTTCTATCCAAGACCCTTTCAGTCAATTTCCTTCAATATGATCTCCCAGAGTGGAACCTTTCTTGCATCTGTACGACTTGAATGAGGCACTCTCTGAAGATCAAATAAAATAAAAACCCTCGTTGAATACCAAAAAGATAGGATCAGTTCTGTCCTGTTTGGATGAGGAATGAACGAAACAGGCATCTAGACGCATGTATGAAGAATTGAGTCTTTTATATTTGTACCCACTGGCTGCCATAGAACATTTTGCCTTTATTGTGCATTGTCTGTGCACTCTTCTTTCCGATCGCACAATTGAACATTCATAATCCTCACACACTTGCCCCCGCTACTGCACAGTCCAGCAACAATTCTCTGTGAGCTTGGGGTTTGAATGTATTAATAATCTACCAATAATTATGACTGTAATATATCTTGTCGCTTAGCAACGACACAAGTTGCAAATAATTAAAACTGAATCAGAATGACATGACAAATGACATAAAACCGTCCTTTACTACCACTTCATCGAACAGTTTTGGAAACACCATAGACTGATCTTGTGAATTTTTCCTTCAAAAATGCAAAAGTAAGCAGCAAGGGAAAATGCATTTTCTGCAGATTTGGACTCAGTGTCAAAAGTTGGGAAAAAGTTCGCACAGATCCCCCCTCCCCCTATTTTCCTGAAAGGTTCAGGAAAATGGGGGAAGGGGTCATGAGGGATCTTGTTTTCGTCATTTCACACGAAGCTCAACTCGTTGAATGAAGCCGGTCCCGCTAGGGACAGTGTGCTACAGTGCTACAGTGGAGACAAGGATTTACACCCCCTCCGATTCAGTATCTATGTTAATATCATTAGATACCTGCTTCATGATCTGGATCACTATATCTACCGAATTTAATTCAGTTCAAAAGATACAAATACAAATCCAGATCAGTTCCGCCTGGATCATGAAGATAAGGGATAAAGGACTCAGCGCCAATGTGGAGGATGTATGTTTAATACGGACTTCCCGCTTTCAATACGGCTTCAGCCTTTGACACTCGGTTTTGTAAGGGGTCCCTCATAAAATAGAAGGACTGGTGCGGTGTTCTTGTCCCGGTGTAACATGTCAATCCCTCCTGCCAGCAAAACTAACCCCCGGGGGTTGGGCATGGAGCCATGGCCAGATGTCTGCCCTTCTCCATTCTTCCCCCTCCGCCCCTCACGGAAACATAGCTGTCAACGGACAGACTTCGGTAAGAGTATCCGCCAGAGTGCGTAGACTGCAGGCAGAGTTCCACCAGAGGCAGCACAGGCATTCCTGCCTGCAGTAGTGCCTGCATGTCACGTGACAGTCTAGAGACTATCCTATTGGTTAATTAGAGTTACGCATTAGCATCATAGCATCATTAGTAGCCATCTTTGATTCGGTTCAATTTGTACCTTTGACGAGACTGCATGTATTTTATACCAGAGTTAATAAACTATATCCGAAGTCAAGCAACTCTTGTTCTAGTCTTTTTACAATAGCTAGCCACTGAAAATCCATCGGAGCTGTGCAATCGGGCCGTTAAACTCAAACGCGTGAAGTTACAGGAATTTCGCCTGTAACATGAGCCTGTTCAGCTTGGCCCTGATGTTAGGTATCGGGCAGGAGGGGAAGATTGTTTGACATAGAAGGAGGTTGAACAAACGGTCACAGGCTATGACTGTGCCCAACAGTGCAAGTGGGGTAGGGGGTAGCAAGACTCACTCCGAAACCCATGCCCATCTATCTGGGGGGGGGGGCTAGTTTTGGGAGAGGCTGACCGAGCACGGTACACCGGCGTGAGCCGTGGCTTCCCCGGGGATTTGTACTCCTCTCACCTCGGATCTCTGAGGGTCATCCCCTTTGTGTTCTGCCAGGGGAGGATGATCCCTGTTAAAGTATGCGTCCTCAGCTACTGAATGCAAAATGTCCTTGGGTCACCAGAAAAGCCAACAGAATTTACTGAATTTTATTATTATGAGGGGTATTTGTAATTGACACATCTTTTGATGTGCTGGGTTCTGATTCATGTCTTATGGAGAACACTATGCTTGTGCTGTTTACAATAGTTGCCAACTTATTTCCCTGACGATTTCAACGATTATGCACACAAGTCGTGTAGACAATAGAGTTGCCATTTTAACGGCGAAAACTGTACCATTGATCTTGTGTTTACATAACAGTATATAAATGAATCCATTTTAAGAATACCATGTTTTGTTGCAAATGTTTCTCACCTTCTTTTTGGTTTGTGATAACAATTTAGTTCTTATAATAATCAAATGTGATAACCCAATGGAGTGCAACTGGAGGCAGGTTTTCGTGTCCAGATTGATAACAGTATTATCAGGCGGAGTGCAATTACAGCTTAAGTTATGAAGAAAGGTGTGCAGAAATAAACTGCACTACATAGCTAACTTACAATCAGCAATAATGTATTGTCCATTTGGCCTTATGGTGTGCAAGAATGTACAAAGCATAAGCATGACCCTTCTGGACTTGATAAACGTGGGATTACTACGCCAGGTGATGTGGCCCCGATGAAGAACACTCACCCCTAATGTGGTATTCCGCTCAGCATTTGACCTTGACCTCGTGTCCACTTAATATTACACATATCAACTTGACTACAAATGGCTCCTGGCTGTTGGCTGCTTTGGCAATGAGACCTCGTCCGAAAACACAGAAAAAGGCTAGACAGTCTCTGACCATTAATGGGAGAACAACAGGTGGATCCAAGATTTCCGTAGGAGGAGGGGGAGTCCGCCAATGCACAGGAATTATTGTCCATCAAATGAAATTCTATGAAAAGCTGTCATCAATTCGTCTAACATGAAGGCACATTATAACGTCATAAAATACACATGACTCTAGAAATAATGTCACATTCGACAGAAAATAGGCAGTCACATTTTAACAATTGCAGAGAACTCGATCCAATCTTGGAAGAATTCCGTTAGGCAGCTCAACATCCATAGGGTTGACACCTTACCTAAGGGTGCCAGTGTTTGAGCTCAGAGAAACCACCAGGGTTCGAGCCCAAGATGTCTAGGCTGGAATCACGCCAGTTTTTAGCCACTCGGCCACAGGTTCCATTAAACTTGAGTAATGTTAAGTTATACGTTTTCCTATGGTCTCAACGTGTACCTTTTAGAAAGTGCACATTTAAACAGTATTATTACACTAAGAAAATATCTCACAAGAAATCGCCGGATCCTACCTCCACGGCAAATATAATTTTATCGGCGGCGTTACGTTTGCCACTGAGGTGGAACCAGGTGTTTTAGTAATTCTTCTTACACGTAAAGGTTGACGATAAACGTGCAACTTAACTTCGCCTTTAATTGACTTTGGGTGTACTTGTTTATCTTGTAGTTGCTGCTGGACCTCGCGAGGATTATCTTCGAGGAGACGAATAACGTCGCGAAGCTGATCCACAAGATCATGATGCACACGCAGTCCCTGCTGCGGTGTGAGCGGTGCCAGGTTCTACTCGTCGACGAAACCTCCAAGGTACGTGGCAGCAGATTGTAAATGTATTTATTTAGGGCTGGTACCAATTTTACACCTTGGTCATGCGAGGCCGGTTCCATTTGTAACACAAAGTGATCAGTTACCATATTTCAAACATATTTACGTTACAATGCTTATTGGCCCATGATAAACCCCCGATTCAGGACTGCATTAACTGCAGTTTTTTGCAAGAACTCTCCTGAGAACTCACCCAAACTTGTTATCCTTAAAAATACTCTTAAAGTGAGTTGTCCTTAAAAATACTCTTAAGGTGAGTCATCACCCCACGGTAATGAGATTGCATCTTTAGATGGTGCATTTCCTGTCTATCAAATAGAGCTGGTACCAATTTTACATCTTGGTCTGCTGAGGGCCGGGGTTGTTCCAAATATGTCGCCCTGACATCGACCAACCCAAATGTTACATCAAGGTTTTTTTAAAGTTTTTGTTGGACCGAGGTCCATTTGTGGGGTCACTGATTACTCCTGTTTTGGACTTCGTGTGACTGTTCCCATGGGTTTTAAATCCAGGGTGAATCTCTTGCCTGCACTCTTACTTGCTTGCATGTGGTAAACCCAAAGGTTACATCTAGTGCAACACCTGCCTTTTCCACAGATAGAGGTGTACACTGTATAAGCATGTATGCAGCATGGCTGGCTGGGCTCCTCTCACATGCATCAGTTGGGATTTGAACCACCAACACAGTGGTGAGCTGCTCAGTGATGCGTGACTAAGTCAAATGCACTAACCAACTGAGCTATTCCGCCCGCCCGCTGTTACACGGAAGTTACCAGCTGCTCAGTGATGCGTGAGTAAGTCAAACGCGCTAACCAACTGAGCTATTCCGCCCGCTCGCTGCTACACGGAAGTTAACTAGTGATCTAAGTATGAAGACGCGCAGCTAATAAAACGAATTTATATGTGAAATTTTTTACTCCACTTTCGCAATGGAGCATGTCAAGTTGTAAATAGGAAAGATTTGAGGCAACCACATAAGATTATGTACCCCTAAAGCATGTACCCATAATTTGGTGAGAAAAACTGATGGCTGTTTGTTTTTAAGGATCAGGGTATAGAGTGGAAGAAAGGAACCGTCACAAAGGTATAGCATTTATATACAGGGAATAAAGAACGATGGTGTGAGGCTTGGACGTCCCAGACCCGAGCGGGAGGTAACAAAAAGTCCCGCGGTCCAGGACGTCCAGGCCTTTAAATCTTGAGAGCTTCATTCCTAAACCTGCGTGGTGTTGTGTGGCACAGCTTCAGTTGCTATTTTAAGGCCACAGTTTCCTTTTAATTTATTTGTTGGTTTACATTACCTGCCGGTGAAAAATTGATTTTCAGATCGGTGGGTAATGTAATTCCAACAACCAAAACCCCTCGCCTAATAAAACCAAAATGAAAACAAAGCTCATTTGAAATCCAAAAAATAAGCCACGTACATCATGCGCAAGTTAGAATTAATTTTAAGGGTTTTTGGAGTTGGTTTCAACTAATTCAATAAAAGCAATTCAAACTTATTGCCATGGACAGAAATTAACCTAAAAATTACAGTGACCTTTCCCTGACCTTGACAAGACAGCCTTAGTCACACATCTATAAAATAATTAACCCCTATAATCTATTGACCTCATTACTCCTGTCCATGCACCCTCAGTCCTCACCAGCACGCCACGTCCCCCATTATACTATCGGGTCTCACTATGTCTCTACTATCCAAGTTTTTGCCCACATAACCTTTCACTCCCCGTATTTCACCCAACCCTACCCCAGGAGGTTTTACCTTCCAGCGTGTTTTCACAACCAAAAATACTTAACACGGAAAATAAAATCTGTCTTCGCACATTTCGTTTTCACAAACCAATGACATTTCTGATCAACTGCAGTACTGAGGCCATTAATGTAAAAATGCCTTAACCAAGTTCATAAGCGGCAGATAAGCTTAAACGCCCTAAAGTTTGGCTGTGAAAAGGCGCTGTTGATCTATCGATGCAACCAGACAAATTTACAGACAGACGGACATATTCGACAACACAAGTTTGTTGTGCGACCATTACCAACAATTGCCATGGTAACCATTGGCGGATTTAGGGGGCGCAGGAGGCTCCAGAAGAGTCAGGCGGGATCCCCTTCCTCGATACCAAACCCACTCCCTCGGGCAGAGACATTCAATGCTCAGTCTATCGAAAGCCCACACACATGGACAGATATCTTGACTGGAGATCTAACCATCCGTTGTCAGCCAAGAAAGCCGTGGTACGTGCCCTCACAGATAGAGCAAAGAATGTGTGCAGCACTCCCGAGATACTCGCCAAGGAGATGGACCACCTTCACACTGTACTGCGGATGAACCACTACCCGGACTGGATCTTAAAGCCCAAGGAACCCAAACCAAGGGAGCCTCAATTGGATCCAACCACAGGAGAAGAAATCACCCCCATCCACAAGGAACACTTCTTCAGCATACCCTACTACCCTGGCCTCAGTGAGGAATTCAAGCATTTGTTTGAGGACACCACAGTCCAGGTTTGCTTCAAAGGCCAAAACACTCTCAAATCATTGCTCATGCATCCCAAAGACAAGGTTCCTGTCACCAAGAAGCAGAATGTTGTCTACCATTGGACTTGTCCAGCTGAGGGTTGCAAGTCTGAGTACATCGGCAAAACATGCAGAACATTGGGTGAGAGAGCCCGGGAGCATGGAAGAGATAGCTCCAACAACCATTCAGCTATCTA
>JBCAUI010433951.1:0-14056 GCA_038406195.1 Haplosyllis anthogorgicola
GTACTCTAATTATTGGAAATTGGAAATGTTCCGAATTATTGCATACGGTTAATGGAAACGAATTGATAATACAACAAGAAGGTGTGATTCCATGCTGTGATCCTTTCTTGACGGGATGTTTACAATTGAATGTTACAATTTAAGGCCAATCACAGCATGGAATCACACCTTCTGAATAGCCCAATCAAAACAAGATCATGTCAGATGTAAACAAAAATTCATTATACTGTAAATGTCTGATTTGAGGCGCATGCCCAAATTGACGCGCATGACTTTTTCTGGCTAGCTTATGGAAATTTTTTCTTCACTACTTTTTATTGGCAGTATTGCAGTTTCCAGCTGTGTTGTACTTTTTATGAGTCTGCACATTGAGGAAGTAAACAGATCTCAAAGTCCTTGGGAAAATGTGTTACCAGACTAATAAATTACCAGGGATGGGGTGCTATGTCTAGAAATCAGCTGATTACAAGTTGGTCAGAGGTGATACCTAAATAATGCGCATGTAGAAAAATTGGTCTTACGCCCATACGCGTCAAATCAGACATTTACGGTACATAGTGAATTTCATTACGTATAATGGATTTCATTTTGTCTAATTTATCTGGCATTTTGCGTCGTGCATTTTGCATCTACTTAAGCGTACAGTTCTGTTTCAGATCACTGACAAATGCAGCCATGAGTTTCGACTTTCCTATTCCTTTGTCAAGGAATGACCTGACAAGAAAAACTGGTGTAAATCAGTATGTGGTTGATGAAGTATTCCCTGTTCGACAGCTGCCCGCAAAGTTACAAGGTACACAAAAGACATTATTCAGCTGAGGCAAAGTAAACTAAGCACATCTATTCCAGTTGAAGTAAATCCGTACATCACAAACTAAAAGCTATATTCAATTGTTATATTGTTGTGCGTTTTTTAATGCAGAATGCAAGTCAGCGTACAGAAGTCAAGGACCTCTTGCAATTCTCAACGTGTTTGACACATTTTACAGCATTTTGAAGTGAGTGTAGTGTATATTGCGTTATGAAAAACATTTTTAGAAATTCAGTGTTGCAATCACAAGATTTTCTTCACTCAATATATACATAAAAAATAATACTCCCAATAAATTTAAAATCAGTAAAAATATGTTAGTCCTGGACACGTGTAATTTCCATAGGAAGTTAAAGCTGGCGTTAATTTGATACTGTAGGCATTTCCACGAAATTGAACCCGACTACAAGGAAGATGCATGGGACTTGCTGGTCAAAGGTATTTTTATACGTGTGTTTGTTTTTTTTTGTTTTTTTTTTTGTCAGTGTACTTGAGCTCATAGTGATAATAACATACTTATCGGCAATTGCATTTGTGTCTTGTTTTTAGGTATTGCAGGACATGCCAACAATTTGGCTGAACTTCTGGAGACTGACATGGGAAACGATAGTCGAGAAGAGCATTTAAACACCGTAAAGATGACAGTCTATCTGTTGAGTCAATTTATAGATATGATTGAATCGGATGCCTCGAAACCCTCAGCTATTATAAGTGGAAAGGTACGAAACAAATGAGTCCCGAAATAAATAGTTGTGTGTTATGTGCTAAAAAGGTTCTCAATTTGGATACCAGTCATGTCTTCTCAACTGTATCAACAACGGTTATTTCTTAAATGGCATTAGGGGTTTTTTTACCTGAAAGATATTAGGCTTTTTTTTATTTAATTGTTTGGATTACATTTCCCGCCACACTTTGAAATCGGAATTTCAAAAAAAAAACAACCTCAAATGGCAGCTGAAACATGTTGCACGGGGCAAAAAACAATCGTCACGAAAATGATCTGTCAGAAGTTGATCGGTAAAAATTTTAATTTTGTTGAAATTTATAATCAGTTTAGCTTTTTAGGGGCCAAGTTAAATTTTTATTTGTACTTTTTTTCCGATCACTGCACTTTGAAAATCCTGCCAGTGCAATGTAATCCAAATGATTATAAAAAAAGGCCTTATCGCATCCTGTACCCAATACAATTTTTTTATTCTTGCTCAACATTAAATTTTAAAATCAGGGTCGTAAAAAGAGTCAGAAGAAAGTTGCTGAAATGGGAAACATGCACTGGGAAGTTGAGAGAGATCGTGGCATAAGAGCTGTGTTACAGTTGCTGAGGCTAAACGTCCACCGGCTGTGGGATCCACCAGTTATGGAGGAAGAGTTTGTTAAGTAAGTGACAATACTTTCCATTTTTAATGAAACGGCAAGGTCTCTCCACTATAAAAAGTTTTATGGTGAGAATCGGAGCAGTGCCCCTTTTTTGATAGCTTCATGCTGTCAATTGTTGGGGCACTGGTACTCCCATTATCGACTTCGGGTGACTGGTGCAGGTATTCAAAGTCCTAACTTGCATTGAGTCATCTATGGCAGGCCAGCCCCATATCTCGCACACTTTTTAATCATTGTTGGGCAGGCACCCAGGAAACTGCCAATTTTTTTCGTACCATTCTGCCACAGAGGCATGATATTCTTTCAAAGCGAAATATTTGGACGGCATAAGACATCACTTCTTTTAATCCTAGAAGTATGCAAAATCAATAAATCAGGGTTCCTACAGCTTCTGGAAATCGGGGAAAGTTAGGAGACGTTTTTCCAGTCAGGGAAAAGTCAGGGAATTTTGAAATATGAACTATCAAGGGAATAATCAGGGAATTTTATGATTTTATTTAATTAATATATCTGAGATTCAGCAATTTTTACTAATTTATCAACTTGTTTTCTTGAGAAATTTTCAGCCTCGCTGCACTCAGCACAATTTCTACAACACTTACTATTTTCACTACCAGCTTAATTACATATGCATTTTCAGTAACATAACACAACAGGAGGGCATAGAAGGCAGCTTTTAGATCAAGTATTTGTTAGTTGTGTGTCTGGCAAAAGGCTTGAAAATACTGGAAAATTCAGGGAATTTCATTGCGGAAAGAATGTAGGAACCCTGATAGATGAGCAAATTGATTATTTTTACTTTAAGCTTGGTGACCAACAGCTGCTACAAACTCCTGGAAAATGCTGATGTCTGCAAAGACAAGTCGTGCAGAGACAGTATCTTTCAGTTGCTTGGCATCATGGTGAAGAAACATAACCACGGACTAGGTATGTACTATTTGGTAAACTTCAATTAAGCATTTGCACATATGTCGATGAAGTCACCCCATGGGACTTAATTTCTGTTATTGTCGAACATTGCAGGATGTAGTCTAAAATTTCTCCAGTTGATGCAACATTTTGAACATGTGGCTGGTCCTCTTGCTGAAGCTGTGCAGATTTTTACAAATGACTTGGGTGTGAGAAGTATTGCTGGAGACATTATGAGGCAAGTGTTTTTAATTATTTAAAACACAACCACGATCAAGGGGAACATTTTCTATTGTGACAACATTAGGGTATAGAAAACAACTGTTTACAAAAATATTTATTCTTATGCAGGGAAATAGGAAACACAGATCCGAAAGACTTGGAAAGAGACAGCTCAGGAACTCGTGCATATGCATCGTTCCTAACTGAACTATCGGAAAGAATTCCCGCTGTGGCTATCAATCACATGATGGTGGTCTTGCCTTTACTTGACGAAGATGTAAGTTTCTTTTCATTTCAAATACATTTATGATGCATCTAATTATTGTATGGGCAAAGTGTAATCTCCCTAGGGATACAAATTCTGTTGCCCCTCACACGGTTTTCAGAAATTAATTTTCTCTGTTCATGTATCTTAGAATCAGTGCAATAATGATTTTGAATGTCCATATTTTTGGAAGATGCAAACTATTGGATGTCCTTTCGTCTATGTAATTTTATTGCTTAGCGAGCTTTTCGTAGAATGGTCAGGGTACCACGGTGATCGGTCGGTCTTTTGGCAGGGACTTTTTATTAACATCAAAGTTAAATTATATATTAATTGACAATTTAGATAAATGGCTGTCAGTTGGAAATAAGCCAAACTCATCGACAGATTTTTGTCAAAAAAACCCCCCAAACCAACAAAAAAAAAAAACCCCAAAAAATCAACTCCATGCTTATATTCTTGATTGTTTACTTTTCATGCACCAGTCCTATACAATGAGAAACTGTGTGTTAAGTATGATGGGAGAAATGTTGGTGAGAGTCTTGAGCAAAGATGATATAGATGATAAACTGAAATCTGTAAGAGAAGACTTTCTTGACAATTTGGAGGTAAGAAATAGTTTGTTCGGCATGGTATGATATAGTATCTGGCAATTTTTCTTTGAGTCATATTGAACACAATTGTATGAAATGTAGATGTTATGCAGAAACTGAAATTGCTATTTTACAGGACCACCTTCATGACATACATGCTTTTGTTAGGAGCAAGGTTCTTCAAATATGGCTTCATATTGTCAATGAAAAGGTACGTCATCTGTTGTGAAATTGTTTTAAATTAATGTCGGATTATCTCTGTAAGTTGTAAATTGTAAGTTATAATTGACTAATAATGTTCTTATTAACTAATTTGTAAAATTTCAGGCTCTGCCGTTGCCACGTCACAAGGAATTGTTAAACTTAGTTATTGGAAGATTGCACGACAAATCTAGCCAAGTGCGACGCCATGCTGTTCAACTTATCAGTGCAATGTTGCGTTCAAATCCATTTGCTGCACAGGTGAATATAAAATACAGTGGAACTTGTCTTGAACGACACTCTGCCTTTTACGTCATTTCATCATAGCATATAACTGTTAAATCTAGTTTAAATTATCCTGGCTTTGTTGACACCCTGCCTTTCACGACACTTTATGAAGGTAAAAGTTCAGTGTTGCTCAAGACAGGTTCTACTGTAAAATAGTAATGCTCCACGAATTTCTACAACTGTATATTATTAACAATAGTAATATAATTTACGATAGATGTTTTCTGTATTATAGCTGTCAGTCGAGGAGCTTAGAGCCAACTATGAAAAGGAAAAGGCAAAACTAGAGGAAATGAGGCCAAAAGAAGCGGAGCCAACACCACAAGGTAAAACAACAGTCTTTCGAATAAACTTGATGCAAATTCACTTTCTTACTGTGTAATTATGAGGAGAAATGCATGTCTGATCATTGTTTTCCCAGAAACTTTGAGAAAAGAACTAGAAGCTCATTGGATGGATCTCGTTAAGGATGTCAGGAATGCAGTTTTGGAAAATCTTGAGAATGATACAGCGGATGCAACAGCTGAAGAAAATGAAGAGAATGGTTTAATTGATACAGACGATACAGTCGAAAGGTAAGACAACTTTTATTGGCCGTACTTTAAAGTGCTTAACTTCGATGTATGGTACGAAGAGAAATCGAGTATACAAAATATTGTTCTATTTCAGCACAAAGAAAAAGCTGCACGATTTATTGGAGGCTAAGGATATCGGAAAGGCTGTTAACTTGCTTAGAGCAGCTAATGAGGCTTGGCCAACAGAACAGCTCTTCAATTTTAAAGTTCCTGTGTAAGTGTTTTTAAGATAATTTGTCTAGGGTTTAGACATGGGTAAGTTTGACAACCAATGTCGTAGACAACTTAAACAATTTTGTTTTATGTAAACCATTATTTAATAATTACATAGATGTATCCGTAATATAAATGCACTCCTCCCCGGATATATCGATATCGCCTGTATCGATATCCCGCTTATACCGATACTTTTTTTCGCATCAAATTAATAGACCCTCATACTAATTGTTCTGCTTATATCGATATCCCGCTTATATCGATGCTATTTTCCAACACCAAAAATATCGATATATCCGGAGACAACTGTATACATTTGCATACGAAGTGTTTGAATTTATTAAATGTGACATTTTATTTCAGACCCGAGGGAGTGGAAGAACCAGAAGCAGTGGATGCAGAAGAACAAGTCAAATATCATCTTGAAAAACTGAAACATATTTTCCTTGGTTAGTAATTAAACAGGAAAATTAATAAATTGCACAAAGTACAGTTTATACACCCAGCATTAAAGGTATTTCAATGCCCAAACCAAAGGAGGTTTCTTCACATTATTTTTAGGAGATGTTGCTGAAACGGAAAACGCTGAGCAAACTCAACTGGACCAGTCCATAGTTACTGAGATTGCTAAGCAGCAAGTTATTGTGCAGTACCTCAAGGTATGTATCGGTAAATTCACAATAATAAACAGAATTTACGGATATGGAAGGAAAACAAAAATTACCAGAAAGGGGCTAATACAGTTCGAATCTTTTTCAGGATTCATTAACCTTTGTTGGTCAAATTGAGAAGGCTGTGCCTGTGGTGTGTCAACTGCTTGGCTCACAGAACACGACAGATGTGATGGAAGCCATTGAATTCTTTGTGACAAGTTTTGAATTCGGTGTTGGCAATGCTATGATGGGAATTAGAAGAATGTTGGTTCTTATTTGGTCCAAAGAAAGTAACATAAAAGAAGCAGTGGTAGCAGCGTACAAAAGATTGTATCTCAATCCTCAGGGGAACAATGCAAGGTAACATTGCACGTTATGATGTTAATATAGTTCGGAAATGAAATAGGCATTGAAGTTGATTTGATAGTTGTAACAGAGATGTCTTGTGATTCTAGAGCCAGAGCCCTTGCCATAGCCAATAATCTGACAGCTTTAACGTGCACAGCAACCATGGGAGATCTTACTTCGTTAGAAGAGTTGGTAAGTGCTTCTTTTTAAAACAAGTACTTTGACGTTTTCTGATAAAATACAGGAATCACGAATATTAGGCTAATGTAAGACACTCATGTTTACATGTCATATTTTAAAGGTATGTGAGTTCACGAAGAGCGGTGAATTAGACAGCAACGTAATTCAGATTTTGTGGGAAAGGTTTGCGATGAAAATTCCAAACACTACAACGTCAGAAAGCAGAGGATCTGTCATACTTCTTAGTATGGCTGCAGGGTAAGTAGAATGATTTTGTGATATATGCAAGCTGTAAAGAAGTAGCAAATAATCGCATTGTCATTTTCGGACTAATGGAGAGTGCAGTACAACCTGTCTTTAATGACACCCAAATCAATAATAACTATGCTTGCAAAGACAGGTGAAGTAATATGAATACAGGAGAAACTTTTGAGCGGCACCTTAATTTTTCAATCCAAAAATACCGTAAAAGGCAGGTATGCCGTACAGAACTGGTAAAATAAACAAGAATAATAAGGATTCAAGACTTGTTCAGCTGTACGTGTATTAAAAAATCTGGAACAACTCAATGTCTTTGACATTAAAATATATGTCTTGTAGAGCTGACCCAGACATCGTGAGGAGTAACATCTCTGTTCTTGTGAAGGAGGGCCTGGGTGAGAGAGCAGAAACCGACTTCCTTTTGGTACGAGACACATGCACAGCACTACTTAAAATTACGGGGACCAAAAAGGTAACTTTAGAAATATATACCTTTTCTTTTATTTTCTGAAAAATATAATTTGTGGGCCGAGGTCCAATGTATTGAGCTACTGATACCCTCTGTTTCGGATTGGGGTTGACACTGCCCATGGTTTCAAAATCAATGTGAATTTGTAGCTTGCATGCTTGCTCACTATGTTCCTCAGAAATATAAAGATGTTCAATGCAAAATAGAGACCTAAAATTCGAATACTATGCATGTGAGCTTCTGTAGTTTAATGTGTGTGTTGTGAAATGGAAGATTGCTTGTGTAATACCGTATAACGTCACGAGAGGAGCCAGTAAATTATATCATTATTGCTGCTCTTCAGACAATATGTGAAGATGGTATTCGGTTGGTCAGTCTTAATTGTTACAGAAAAATCTTCCTCCTTTACAACAGCCTCTTTTCTGATGTAAACGAGGAAGCAGATTGTGTTATTAGTAACTGTTTTAATTCAGTAATCAGTTGATAATGACTGCATGAACTAACAACACAAAAAGAATGATAAAATTTACATGTAATAAGTAAAATAAATCTAGTTCAGTAGAGCTTAAGTTTATCATAACCTTTCATAAAAAGTAAAACTGAAAGTTCGATCTTTTTTATGACGACTTTATTGACGTTAGTTACTAATTAATAATTAGGATAAGATCTCTACGTCATTGTAACACTTTCTCAGCTTTATAAGGGTGCAGAAAATTATTTCGAATAGACAAAATATGTTAAAACTTACAGAGATGGAAATCTTCCGGCCATGGCCGGAATTCCGGCTTTTTTTTTTACCTCGGCGTGCGAAGGCATCGCCGAGGTATAGCAATCACACAGGGTGATCAGGGTGGTATCCGCTTGATACCACCCCACCCCTTCCAGGTTTGGCATTTACTCCTTGTGTATATGTTGCCCGGGGTAAGTCCTAACAAAGCTGCTAAGGTAGACACTTTAGTCACCATTGCCTAAATGTTTAACCTCAGTCTTTTACCAGACATTCATACACAATGATAGGGTGGTATCCGGCGTATACAACTCCCTCCCCCTCCCCCCGAAATTTCAGCATGTGATACGGACATCAAATTTGCATGTTTTGGACCATTTTGAACATTTTCCACGTACATCCCTGCCAAAAAAAATTTCACTCATTTTCTTCAAAACTTAGAAATTTAACTCATTTTCATCAAAACTTAGCATTTTCCACTGAGCTAAGGGTGATGAAAATTTCACTTGTGGAACGGACACCAGATCTGCATGTTTGCATGTTTTGGGCCATTCTGAACATTTTCCACATACATCCCTGCCAACAAAAATTTCACTCATTTTCATCAAAACTTTGCATTTTCCACAAAGAAAAGTGACATCAAACTTGAAGATCAAATATCATACTAAACAAATAGACCGCACGTCGAGGTTCAGGTCCATCAGGACCTATGTTCTTTAAAATATCCCCAATTTCTGGCTATTGGAAAAGTTACAAAATTTGTTGAATTTCACAGGTTTCCGGCTTTTTGTAGAATGACCATTTCCATCTCTGAACTTAGTTGCACAAGATGTAAATGCAGCAGCTAGTATCCAAATATTAACGAAGCTTGTAGAATTTAACCGTTTCCTTTGAAGCGACTGATTATATTAATCTCAGTATTCACTGTAGCAAATATTAACTCTGGGTAACCGTTTCCACCATTGTAGAGGAAAGCTGGGGAGCTTGAGGAACCATTCCGGTTGCCGAAAAATCATGAAATGTTTAATCGACTGTCAACGATACTCATCAATGGTATCTGGCGTTTTATATGTTTTCAAGTTGTATTTTTAGCACAGCTGAAAGTTTCAGCTGTGCTATACCAATCACCATGTAGTAGTTGTAGTCGTAGTTGTTGGCGTCGGCGTTGGCGTGGTAAACAATGTTGCTACGAGCTTTCAAACCATATAAATAAATCATGTATTCTGACATCACAGTTGCGTCGGACATCTCAAAACACGTCGTTTTGATGGGCCACACGCCTATGTTTACTTGAAAAGTGCAAAGGCAATTTCACTTTTTCGGTTTCAGGAAAATTTTGACATGTGTAATTTAGATGCAAGTATGGGGTTGTGAGCCCTTGTTGGAATTGTCTGGACAAAAGAACGTCTGTTCTGAAGGTTTGGAGGGAATCCATGCATATTTGATTGAGTTATTTAACAAAACGTGCAATTTCAAATTTTGAAAAAAGTTGTTTATGCAACTTTGTCCGTGTTGTTGAGCTGACCTACCAAGACCTTTTTTGCAAGTTGTGAGGTGAATATGTTAGAAGTTATGGGACAAAACATTGCTATGAGCTTTCAAACCATATAAATCGTGTATTCTGACATCACAGTTGCGTCAGGCATCTCAAAACACATCATTTTGACAGGTCACATGCCTATGTTTAGTTGAAAAGTGAACGAGCAATTTCACTTTTTCCATTTGAGCAAAATTTCGACGTGTAGTTTCGATGGAAGTATGGGGTTCTGACCCCGCATTAGAATTGTCTGGACTTGCTTCAAACCTTCAGAACAGACATTCTTTTGTCCAGATGATTCCAACAAGGGGTCACAACCCTGTACTTCCATTGAAACTACACATGTCAAACTTTTCCTCAAATGGAAAAAGTGAAATTTCTCGCTTATTTTTCAACGAAACATAAGCATGTGACCCATCAAAATGATGTGTTTCAAGATGCCTGACACAACTGTGAGGTCAGAATACATGATTTATATGGTTTGGAAGCTCATAGCGACATTTTGTCCCATAACTTCTCACATATTCAATCACATATTCAACACAAAGTTACATAAACAATTTTTTTTTAAATTTGAAATTGCACATTTTTGCAAAAAAGGTTGTGTAGGTCAGTTCAACAACATGGACAAAGTTGCATGAACAAGGTTGTGGCAGGTAAGCTCAAAAACCCACACTTGCATTGAAACTTTGAAACTACACATGTCGAAATTCTTTCTCATTTATGTTTCAAGTAGACACAGACATGTGACCTGTCATTCCAACATGTTTCATGACACCTGATGCAACTGTGTTGTCCTAAAAAACGCATCAAATAAAAGTATCATGATATCATTCTTTCAGCTGTGCCATAAGCCCCACAGCTTTCTTGTTTATCACAGACTTTGTAGTTTACAATCCACATTTTGGGCCAATGTGTCTATGTTGAGTGAAACTGTCAATGTCAAAACACATTCAAATGGTGTCTAGGTGTTACAATTAATTTTAATTTTTGTCAGAATTTGGAAAAGTTATCTGTTAATTTTTGGCTGCATTTTGAAAACTTGAAGAGTCACATCAGTGGTTATTTGCATTTGACCTACTTTTTGATACATACATATGGGATATGTTGACATGGAGTTATGTAATTGATGTCAATATGTTCACATTTTTATTTGTTATGTGACAAATGACTTTATAATTATTTTGGGGGGAAAAATTTAAATTTGCCACCTTTTTGGTGGCCTAGTTTCAAAAGAAGGGTACAATAAGTAGGTCATAGTTGTAGGTTGAGGTCCTAAGAGTTGCAAGTCCTTGCAGGCAAATGTTATGTTCTTAGGCCATGACCTAATTTTTAAGTAGATCATTGTGACCTAGTTACAAAATTAGGTCATAGCAAAGATCCTGGATATAGGTCAAGATCATGATGCCATAGTCCAGTTGAAAGTGTATGATAATTTTAACTTTACTCAGAATTCTAAAATTCTCAATGCCCTTCAAGTGATTTATTGCATTGTTTACAAGATATCCAGTTGAGATCCAGTCTTGTACTGTATGTTGTATCTGGGGCATGAACTTGAACACTTAATGAGGATTTAGAGTTATGTTTTTGTGCACGTGTCAGTGTATGCTTGAGTTGGACAGAGATGATTATTATTTTGGAAACCATGAAATCAATATTTAAATCAGCCTATAGGCCAACGGCCTATCTTTTTCATTTGTTCTTGTTTACAGAAAACGGAAGTTAGTGATCCTAGTGCCGTGATGCAAGCAAGTTCTGACCTGCTTGAAGACCTGACTGAAGCAACTTCTGGACTGGCTGGCCTCGAATCCAATATAACGACTGAATCCAAATCCATGGGTATCATTGAAGGTGAAACAGACGTATTCTATGCCTATCTGATCGTTGGTATTATCCTGATTTGTGCAGGACTAGCATTCTTTATGATCTTCATCGCTAGTCCCCCGAGAAATGTTATCAAGACCAAAGAAGAAAAGAAAAAGGAAGAAGAAACTGATGAAGGAACAAAACCAGACAAGCCTGCATTTAAGATTCCATTCTTAACGGGTGTGTTCGTTTTCTTCGTCGCCTATTGCATGGTGGAAGGAAATTATGGAAATTTTCTTCTGACTTATGCTGTGGAAGGTCTCGGGTGGTCCAAGTCCATGGGAGCGACAGTGACTACTATCTTTTGGCTGTCATTTACTATTGGAAGAGGACTAGGGATAATTTTGGTGCATCACATGTCCCCTCAAGTCTTGTTAGGGACTGCTTGCATGTTATCCGTGCTGTCAGTGCTACCACTGTTACTCTTTGCACATTCACATGACAGTGTTTTATGGATTTCATCAATTGCTCTTGGTCTTACAATGTCCACCATATTTGCCACTGGTATTTCATGGACTGAGCGCTATGTGAAAGTATCAGGAGGTGTAGGAACCGTATTTCTCATTGCAAGTGCCTTAGGGGAAATAATTGGGCCCTTGATACTAAGTGCTTTGTACAAAAGGTATGGGATAGAAGGTTTTGTTTATATCATGTTCACTGCCAGTGCAGTTACCTTTGTTGTCTATGTATTGTTACAAATATTTGCCTACAAGAATGGGGAAAGATATATTAAACAGGATGAAGGCACAAATGTTAAGAAATCTGATGAAGATGAAAGAGAAAGAGAAATTGAACTAGAACTGGAAAACATGTTAAAAAGACATGAAGAGCGTGATCGTGAAGGAAATAACGTTTCTGTGTAGCAATCTAATCTATTCATGTGTAGATTGCGAGGTAAAATACGTACTCTTGAAGTTTATTTGTGAATCAAACAATATTTGTTATTGAAATACTAGTTTTTGGCAACTTTGCAATGCCCATAGATCACTTAAATAATGCAATTAACGCAATTTATAACAATACATTTTATTATACTGTGATAAAAATATTAAAATCTGATGTAAAATCAATATGCATTGAAAGTGTATTAATTTGAATGAAGTTGCTAACTATTATGGATTTTTTTTTAATTGTTAAAATTCCATAATTATATTTTATAAGAGATTTGCAAACTCATTGGTATTTATAAAATAATTGTAAGAATTATATT
The DNA here is from genome assembly GCA_038406195.1 of Haplosyllis anthogorgicola. Taxonomy (NCBI): domain Eukaryota; kingdom Metazoa; phylum Annelida; class Polychaeta; order Phyllodocida; family Syllidae; genus Haplosyllis; species Haplosyllis anthogorgicola. Next base: position 12,709 of record JBCAUI010433951.1, read on the forward strand.
TACAACATATATGTGTACAACTTAACAGATATTAATTAAAATGGGTCGGAAGAAAATACTGTTTTTTTATTATATCTACAGTGGCAGTTGTTAAGGAATCGGAATATTTCTTGTAAGCTTGGTGTGCTTTGGCACCTTTGTTGCATAAAACCATTAAATGTCGATCTCATTAAAAGTAAAAACATAGTGTTACGCACTTCTTGCATCAAATTTAAGACCAACAGTGTGGCTAACGTTTTGTCAAGGTGACAAGTATTGATTCTCTTGGATCGCAATGTGTCGTCCTCCATCCTTCCATGGATGAGGGAAAGGAGTACCCACCGTTGTAACTAGTAAAATATTTAGTCTTTCAGGTTGCACTCTGATTACGAGATAAAAACTTTGCTATCTGCCTAAGTAGAGTTGAAGCTGTGGTAATCTGCTTTACCTTTTATGCACAGTCTAAGGCTTTTTTTAATTTAATTGTTTGGATTACATTTCCCGCAGCACTTTGAAATTGGGATTTCAAAAAAACAAAACAAAATTCATTTGTCAGCAGAAACATGTTTCGCACGGCACAATACAGACACTACGGACACAATCATCAGAACTCGATGGGCAGAAATCATATTTTTTCTAACATTTTCAAACAGTTAGGCTTTTTGGGGGCAAATTTCAATTTTTTTTTTTTTCGATCGCCGCACTTTGAAAATCTTGCCAGTGCAATGTAATCCAAATGATTAAAAAAAAAAGCCTAATATGCAGACCATGCAAACAGTTCTTCACTGACAATAGTAAAACGTTGTTACCCGTTGTTTTGGTACATTATCGCAAAGACTGAAGTATCTGGATGTCGGATTCGTTCGCAAATTCATTCTTCTCTATGTTACTGGAATAAACGTATCGGAACGTTTATAAACTGAACGTAACGGAAATAAACGTAACGTAACTAAGCAATCCGATAATCTAACACATTATTCATGGTGAACAGAGAATGATAATAATAGTAATTTTAATTATTACTTATTTTTATTACAATAATGTTACATCTATGGTGGTAATAAATCAAATAAATAACAATAAGTCAAAATAATTTAACCCTAAACATTTCAAATCCCTTCCCCTGATGTATAAAGCTACAAAAGTGACAACAAAATATAATTAATATTGGTTATAATTGATATTATAATTAATATAGCACCCATATTTGTTCCATACATTACATACACACACACATACTCACATGCACACATGCATGCATGCACACACACATGCACACATGCACATTTACGCATTTTCGTGCAAATCAGCTAAAATTATGGCTATACAACTATTTACAAGATAAAATTAATGAACACATGCAACTTAA
>JBCAUI010434062.1:0-14055 GCA_038406195.1 Haplosyllis anthogorgicola
TGATTTCCGACCCTCTCTACAAGAGATTAACACGGCCAAATATGGAAAGTACGAAATAGACAAGTTAAATGCCCGTGTTTCATGTACATGGCATCCATATTATTAATGTTATTGTTATTATTATTTTTTAATACATGCAGAGGTCCTTGAGGGTGGTGAAAATCGGTTTTACATTGCAATGTTTGAACTTAAGAGGATGTCAATAGACTGCCCAAAATGACAAGTGTGTCCAGGGCAAGGCCCTTCATGCTAAAATGTGTAATGTAACTGTAGGATGGCAGAACTGGTGGAGAAAGAGACGGAGGCCTATTACAAAATGGATCCAGATCCGTTCGATGACAGGCATCCAGGAAGGGCGGATCCTATGTGTGCTCTAGGACATCTTCTAAAGGCACTCTTCAAAAATGACGATTTCATGACAAAGGTAAATACTTTAAATACTGTAAAAGAAAACCCCGTCTTTGGTGAATACTTTAACCATCATACAGCCCATCTGATCTCGGAGTTCCTACAGCTCAGGGAAAAGTCGGAGAATTTTGAACCGATACAAACTATCAGGGAAAATAGGGGGAATTTTGTGATTTTTGGCTCATTTGGCATATATACCAAAGAGCCTACAGAATCATGATTTGTCCGTCGTCCGTCATCGTTGTTGTCATTGTCGTCGACGTTGGCATCTGTGCACACCTCTCCTAAGCACACTATTGATCATAGACTTCATATTTTACCCACGTATGTATCTATGTCGCCCGTGAATGCCCAGCAAAAATTATGGTGCTGTGACCATTATTCTCAAATGGGCAGCCATATTTGATTTTTCATTGCACCTTACTCCTGGACATAGCATGGACATGGTGCAGACTTCATATTTGGCAGGTGTATCCACATGTATACCCTCTTATTTATTGTACAAATTAGGTTGATACCATTTATATTCTCAGTTTGGCAGCCATATTTGTTTTTATTGTATTGGTTTTTTTATATTAATATCACATATTTCATATTTGATCTTATTTTGCAGTTTATCTGTATCTATATAATAGTGTGACCTTTTCTTGTCATATTTTTTCCGTAATGCCAAACGACCTTAGGTCCATCTGAGCCTATTTTAAAATATAATATTTCTGAGACATAGCAATTTGGACTAATTTATCAACTTCTTTTCATAAAAAATTTCAGACTCACTTTGCTCGGCATAACATTATTTTTTTGCTCAAATAAAGTATTTCTTATTTGTGTGTCAGAAAAATGGCTTCAAAATACTGGAAAAGCGGAAAAGTCCGGGAATTTCTTCGCAGACAGAATGTAGGAACCTCGGATCATCCAAGAGTTCAGTCTGGTAAATTTACATTTATCAGTGTGCCCTGTTCGTATGACAGAAAGTTTTCTCCATTGCCTTAATACCTTTCTTGCAGCTTGTGTCGGATTACATAGTACACAACAGAGATCAAACAGAGCTGCAGACTATGGGTTGCCGACTTCTACTCGACATTTTACCAGGCCTGGATATATCTATTATCTTTAAGGAAAATGTAAGCCCTTTCATTTTATTAATTTATCAAGTTAGTGAAGTGAAGAATGTCCCAATGGGAAATAGTAATTTTTCTCATCTTCAATGAAGATATCAAAAATGTTTTTTTTTATTTGTTTTAGGAAGCTCTTGTAAGAAAACTACTCGGATTTGCAGAATCCAACGTTCAGCCCCTTAGCTCCTATGCCACCGGGCTCTTAGCTGGGGCCATGGAGGAACAAGATTTAGCAGTGAATTTCAAAGAGGCAAATGCAAGATTGGTGTGTAGATGTACAAAGATTCTTTTTGTTGTTTTGTGGTGAAATATTGAAACTTTTCTGACAGGCAATACTTCTATCGTACAATTTTTAACTACATGTGTTAAACTTCGCACAACCTTGTTACTATCATTATCATTTGTAATTAAAATCTTTAAACAGGTACCTGTGATGCTACAAAGACTTAAAGCATTACGGGATGAACAGAAGGCAGCGAAATCCCCAGATGTGTTTGCTTGCCCATTTGCGGGAATTGGAAAAGATTCGAGAAAATCCACAGATGCGGAATCTGAACTTAAAGATCGTGGAGACAAGCACAGGCTTGAAAATGGAGATAAAAGTCCACCTGCTAAGAGATTTAGGACGGACTCCTCTTCAGACAATGAGAACAAAGCTCTTTCATCTCCAGTTTCAAGAATGATTCTGTCACCGAGTAAATTTGGGCCCAACATTCCACAAAAAGAGATATCAGGTGATTGTTTGGAAAGGTCCTTTTGCGAGTAACTTGCTGTAATAATTTCTACATTGCAAGTTGTTTTATTAGGTGGTTTGTGAAAGTTACCAACATGCGTATGACTGCATTCTGCAGTGAAGAATTCAATAATTAAGTGCGTTATTTCAGTTGGTGATTGCAGTAACAGTAGTTGGGCAGATATCGAGCCGTATGTCATAGGTCACTACAAGATGCACCCATTGACAAGTGATATGAAACAACGGTTTATTGTACAGTACTTGACACCAATGGGTGAATATCAAGAGGTTCGTTTTATTGATTCAAAAAAGTTGACATTTACTACCATAATAGTTCTCTGGAAATTAAGCATCATAGTTTTATTGATGCAGTTTGGCAACAATGTTGACATTTTTGTTCGGCAAAGTAAGCTTACTTCAGTTATGTCCAATGGAGAATAATATCCGACTATTGAAAATTGTGTACCGATATTGTGGACCATTGAACGTAAACTTTACAGCCTGTTAATACAGAGAACAATAGACTGTAATACAGAAGTCGTATATGTGCATGTAATTATGATTCAGTACTGGATTGCAATGACTTGTACAGACAGGCAAATGCAAAGGCAAAATCTGTGCACAGAATTAATAGATAACCTGAAAGGGAAATAATCGGCAAATCAAAATGATGGGGTTTTTTGTATTATTTTCAGTTGTTAACACATATGTTTGAACACAATGCCATGGAATTGATTTTTTATTACATTGATTTGTCTAAGAACAAGGATGTTCGACTGGCCTTTGAAGCGTTAAAGGTAATTAGAATATTTATCTCAAGGTGAAGTACATGTATGTTGGTATATTAATGCCTGTAAAACGAAATAAATTTCTATCCTAACATGCTTAAAGTGGAAATATGTGCATGTAAATAGTTTTCTATCTATTACACAGTATCTGGCAGCACTGTTGTGTCACAAAAAGTTCGTGATAGAATTCATCCAAACTGGAGGTGTTCAGAAGCTGTTACATGTTTATAGACCGTCTGTGGCAGCCACAGGAGTATCAATGTGCTTGTACTATCTGGCATATTTTGAAGATGCGATGGAAAGGGTAGGTTTTCCGTGTTTTCATAATAATAATAGAGTTCCTGGGAAAATATTAAGCAGTAAGAAATGCAGTTTTTTAAGCCAAATTTAAAAATCAAATTGCTTCAGAAAAATGCTTATGTTTTGTCAATAAATCACAGTTTATTGTTGCTTGTTGTATATTTAGGTATGCCAGTTACCGGGGAGTGTTCTTGCTGATCTCGTCAGTTATGTGTTATGGTTGTTGGAATGCTCCCATGAGTCAGGCCGATGTCATGCCATAATGTTTTTCAGCCTATCATTTCCCTTCCGTGTCATTCTGGAACTGTTCGAACGACAGGACGGCTTGAGAAAGCTTGTAAATATTGTAAGTGGAGTTCCATTTGACATTGGCAAATAAACAGTGAATGGAGTTGTTTTTTATGTCTTAACTGGGTGATACAGATTTGAATAGCCATTGGGTTTTTTGTAATAATCGTTGAAAGGGATTTTGGAACAAGAACTAAATTTCATTGTAAAATCGCTATACGTTTTTACCTGCAGATAAGTACTCAGGAAATTCTGAGGACAGACAGAGATGTGGAGACATTTATGACTGAAGACATGACATTTACTGCACGCCAGAATGTACGTCATGTATGTGTTGCACTCAAGAAGTATTTTGAAGCCCATTTGGGTATTAAGGCTGATGAAATACGAAGGGAACAAACTAACGAATTTGCTGCCCACCTTTCCGAGACTTCAGCCGTTAAGGTAAAGCTGAAAAATTAGTGGTATAGAATGAAGAAATCGCTTTGAAATTTGGCTTTTACAACCAGACTAGTTATTTAGACGTGCATACAAATGTATTAAACAGAAACACAAAATCTTTAATTTGTAACGTGCCAATCATGTACAACAGAATTAAGGCACAATGTACATTGCATCATGTAACGTGTAAGCTTCCTTGTTTGAATAGTCTGAGCTGCAAATAGACAATAACAACAATATTTCTATTGATCAGGCTACAAAGTATACTCCACAAGTCGTCCAGGATAATATAGAACTTCTGCTAGAGTGTCTTCCTCTACGAATGAGATGGGACCCAGTTTCACAGTTCAACAGATTAGGTGCTGTTCCACTTCTAATACAGCTGGTAGCCATCGTTCTTGACTGGCCTCCATACAACGGAAAGTATGTTTTTTTGCTCATTTGACATATATGCCAAAGAGCCTACAGAATCATGAAGTGTCCGCCATTGTTGTTGTTGTTGTCGTCTTCTGTGCACAGTCACCCTGAGCACACTGTTGATCATAGAGACTTCATATTTTACACACACATGTACCTATGTCCTATCTAAAAGCCTACCAAAAGTCATGATGCTCTGACCATTATTCTCAAATTGGCAGCCATATTTGTATTTTTCTTTGAACTTTATTCCTTGACACACAGTTAAAGATAGAGACTTTATATTTTACAGGCATATGCATCTACATACCATCTTTATTTCCTGTAAAAATTATAGTGATGCCACTTATATTTCTAGTTTGGCAGCCATTTTTGTGCGTTTTTCATTGATCACATTGGAAATTTGATCCTAGACATATCCTTGAGATATCCTTGTGATATTGTGATTGAAATTGTCTAAGCATTTTGATAATGCCAAATGAGCTCAGGTCCATCTGGACCTATTTTTTCCTTTATGTCTAGTTCCTGTTACCACAATGTCCAGCCAAATTTAATGTGTATAAGTAATAATATCCAACAGGTATAGTGTAAAGTTGAACTGGGATACACAATCGGACTATACATGTCTCGCATTTATTTATAGCACAGAAGTACTGTGCTAATCATAGTTTATTTTCGCTTCATCTTAAGGGCTGAAACGATTAAAAGTGCTTTAGAAACTCTAGCAATCTGTGCTGTGATGCCAAAGACACAGATGATGTTTTGTGAATCTGTACCAATGAGCGAAGAGGATGGTGGACAAATTCAAACGCCAAGTATCAGGTACATCAGATCTATTTTGTCCTCTTTTTGTACTGGTCAGTTTTCTTTGAAGTCAGATCAATTGCAAAATATGTACGAGTTGTGTTCAAGTTACCAGTAATCTTTTTTTCTCCTTTCAGTATTATCCTGGGACTAGCAGAGAGTGATGTTTTGACTTTAGATCCCGATGTACAGAAAGCTGCACTGAACATAATTAACAATTTGGTGTGTGGCCCACATTCAAGAGGAAGACTTGTACCGGGAATTTCCAAGAAAAGATCTACTGGAAAAGGGGGTGAAGATTTGTTGAGCAAAATGTGGGGACTTATTCGTGCCAACCACGGTATCATGGTAAGTGACAATTCAGAGGTGGAAAAAGTGACTTACGAGGTTAATGTATATACAAAGCCATAACAATTAATTCCACAGGGAAGGTATAAGAGCGACGAATAAAGAACTTATAGATTGAAACAGTATTCGTATGTACTAGAGAATCGTAATTTAATGTAACAACTTGTTTTATGTGTTTGTAAAACGTATCCAGGTGCTGTTAAAACTCCTTTCAATAAAGACGCCTATCACTGAGGCAGACGAAATAAGAGCTTTAGCTTGCAAGGTAAGTAGTAGTTTCACTTCAATCCAAATTTTAGAATTGTGGCTCGGGCCAAATTAATTGTCAATTCAAATAGTCACTCGTAATGTATAAATGCTGTAATATCAACGTACTTCTTATATTTTAGGGTTTGGTAGGATTAGTCAGAAGTGATAACATCAAGCAAATTATAAGCAAATTACCACTTTTCAATAACTACCAACTGCAAAGTGAGTAACCATTTTCGTCTTGTTTTAAAACTGTTTGGGTATGCTCAAGCCGAAAAATAGCTTGAAACTTTTGTATGTTCTGCCGCAGTGTTGCCTGTACAAACATGCCTTTCTTTAAGGCGGGCGGAATAGCTCAGTTGGTTAGCGCCTTTGACGCATCACTGAGCATCTCACCACTGCATCGGTGGTTCAAATCCTGCCTGATGCATGTGAGAGGAGCCCAGCCAGCCATGTGGTACACATGCTTGTACAGTGTACACCTCTATTGGTGGAAAAGGCAGGTGTCCCACCAGATTTGACCCTCGGGATCACTGCATGCAAGCAAGTAAGAGTGCAGGTAAGAGATCCACCCTGGATTTAAAACCCATGGGGATGGTCACACGAAGTCCAAAACAGGGGTAATCAGTGGTCCAACAAAAACTTATAAAAAGCTCAGGATTTTCTATTTAGACAACCATTAAATTTTTTCAGACGTCATCTTCGTGTAGACTATTTGTAAAACTGCGTAAAATGATGTGAATTTTTTTAGGTTTCAGTTACATTCTATACTTTTAACACAGAAGTCGACATAAGATTTGTTAACCAAAATTAAATGTGCATAAAAATTTTATCAACTTATTTTTAGATTTAATGAGGGAGCCAGTTTTGCAAGACAAACGACAGGAACATTTAAAATTTTGTAAACATGCCAGTGCACTAATCGAAACAGTTTCAGGAAAAGCCCAAAACTCCAATATAGACGCCTCTTTAGAGAAAATCAGAAGAGTGAGTACAGTGTGTCTTCGTTAGCTTAGTTTTACCTAAAATGTTGTCAATATTAAGGCAGTTGGAGCAATTAAAGGCATTCATGCGGAAGCTATCAATAACTTATTATTTGAAACATCTCTGTAGGATGATGTTGTTGCTCAAACGAAAATTGTTTATCAAGAGAAGGAGTTACTGCAGCTTATACATTCACATCTGTCGGCTAAAGGCTTATCAAAGACTGCCAGTATGTTGCAACAAGAAGCCGAGCTACCTAAGTGCACCACGCCACCGCCGAACATTCCATCTAGTTTACATTTATATTCCCCTGGAGCATCGAGATTTGTAAGTACAGTGCTGCTGCAAATACATGTTTACATATTTCTGCCCCAGGGTGAACAGATTCGGCCAGAAGCAAAGGGTGTACATGTATTAAAAGTGTAGAATTCTGATAAAGAAAAGTAGCGATATTGTTGTTTATGCACATGCTGTGAATGCCATGGAAGAAGAACAAAAACAAGTCATTTTAATGTAAGGATAGAATAACATGAAACGTTAATGTTTTTGTTATTTTGTAGAATCGCCAGTTAAGTACTCCAGGAGGTGCCAATCCCAGTTCTAGTCTTGTTAGCAGTTCACCCATTGGTCAGAACCTTCATTCTACAACACAGTCATCTCGAGCTCTGCCCGTTTCTCCAGGAACTCCACTGGGACCAATTAGAGTCAATATTGTGAACAACAGAACAAATTCTCCACAACATACTAGGGTGGGTGCTTCGAAATGTGCCCTTACGTTTTTAAAAATATACATGTTACTCCTTTGACTGTAAATGAAGATGTTCTAATTTATTTATTGTGTTACTTTTAATTTTAGCACAACAGAAGGATTTCAAAAAGTCGAAACGAGGCTCCAGCATCAGCGTCAGCAGGAGCACTTAGTTTATTGAATAAGCCTCCTGTTCTATCAGAAGCGGCTGCATCCCTCGATAAAATTGTGACTGAGTATTTGAGAAAACAACACGCACTTTGTAGAAATCCCGTGGTTACATGCCCACCATTCTCTTTGTTGGAGTAAGTTACCACTTATGATAATGTTCGGGATCTTGTACGTAGTACATTTAATCTATCTGTGATCAACGATCCCAAACAGAATTTGACACATTCGTATAATTTCTTGTATTTAAACATTTTTTGATACCTTTCAGGCCCCACCGATGCCCTGAACCAAAACATAGAAACTGTGCTCCCACAAATTTTACTTCGAGGCATTTTAGAAAACACGTAAGTTAAAAAGAAAGTGCATGCATGTACATGTATTGTGTTTCCTACTTGCAATAATCTGATGCATTGTCCTCATACAAAGTTTCTCGTACTTCAGATTAGTCCACGTTTTGGTGGATCGGATGGAGCAAAATGTGATAGGAATTACATTTACAGCCGGTTTCGACCAATTAGATCTTACAGAGATGTTGGGGAGGATCATTGTCGTTTTACTAGCTGTGCTTTCTCCGTAAGTGACTTTGCAGGTCCTTGTTTTACTCATTTGTATTGCTTGTTATGTACCGACTACCATAAATGCGTCATTATTTTACCTAAAGTTTTCTTTTGTTAACAGGCATGTGAAGCATATTTAATGTTGGGAACCGAATCTGGAGAACTAAAGTTGTTCAACTTGCAAACCGCGGAGGTAAATGGATTATAATAATTTGTTCCACTGACTATGTACTGTTTGTATAATTTGCCTTGTTTTGAGTGACCAAGGGATATGAAAATAAAAATTGTTCCCGTTTCGAAGCAACAAGTTATAAAGTAAAGTGCTTTCCACACTTCTATTCTCCTAACAGGAATCCGTGTCGTACAATTGCCATAATGCAGCATTAACACATGTGGAACCATCTAGGGTAAGTCCAATTGCCACGTGTTTTGAAGCGGTTACAGTTTGTTTCTAGAATTTAATGTTGCAACTTGTACAAGTCACATCAGTTAGTTCATGTGACCCTTAAAATTTACCAGGTCTCCATCAGCACTTTATTTATGCATCAAATTACGAAATACATGTATTTGTATTGCTTTCGTCAGTTAAAGTATGACCCTGCCCATCCATGTAAATATATAGTTTATCAAAACCTTGTTTTAGGATGGCAAATTGGTTTTGACATGTGGAGACTATGATGCACCAGCTTCAGCATTATGGACAATGACTGACCTATTCGAAATGAAGTAAGTTTGACACATAGAATACATCTTAGAACACTTGAAGAATAACTATTGTTGCAAAGATACATAAGTGATGACAATAATTATTGTTCTAAAATTATAACTGCAAATTGATTTTGTGTCACATTTTAGACATGGTTTTGATGAAGACACGTATGTAGAGTTCAGCAAAGTGAATCAAGACCTTATAGTCGGTACCAACAAGGAAACAGCAAAAGTAGGCAAACTTCTTGAATTAAAATAAACTTAATAATTGAAGTAATGATTGAAGTAATGAATGTGCTATTTAAGGTGTTGTGAACGTGTGTCAGTGAGTGTGTTAATAAGTTTTGTTATAGTTTGCCAGATCTTTCATCTCGAATCTTTATACCCGATAAAACCCTTTTACCGTAGATTTATGATGTGGAAACTGGACGTTCAGTAGTTACCCTGTATGACCAGGACAAAGCCAATAACTACCATCGGAACCGTGCCACGTTCAGTCCAAGTGACGATCTAGTCTTAAATGACGGTGTCTTGTGGGACATAAACAGCGGAAAACCGATTCACAAGTTTGATAAATTTAACTCGACAATAAGTGGCGTGTTTCATCCAAACGGACTGGAAATCATCATTAATTCAGAAGTTGTATCTTTTGCAAATACAGTTGTAGTTGGTAACTTAACGTCAGTGGGTAAATATTCATAAATTTGTAGTTTGGATTAAGATCATAGCCAATTTACTAAGACCAAATATTTCCAGTAACTATTGGTAATCCTTAACCATTGGTCAGTGGGATCTGAGATCATTTCATTTATTACACACCGTACCTGCACTGGATCAGTGCCAACTCAGATTCAATCACCGAAGTGATGTTATCTATGGTGGTATGTAAATTAGCATTTCCTACAAATTTCTGATTCAGCAATCGCTAAAAACTTCATTTGCTCATTACGTGTAAAATCAAATACAAGCAAGGTTAATCATTAAATCTGTTTGCAATTTAGACATTTTCGTACGTTTTATATTGAAGCTATTTCACAATTTGATGACGATGATGAAGAAGAAGATAACCAAACCAAGAAAAGTCCATTTGGGTCGTCATTTCGAACGTTCGATGGCACGGACTATAGTAACATAGCAACAATAGATGTGAAGAAAAACATATTTCATTTGTGCACAGACTCTTCGGATTGTTACTTAGCCGTGATAGAGGTAACTTTGGTCAGATCTTATATCAGTGGATCTGTGATAACTAAAATTTCGGCCATATTGTTTGATGGATAAACTTAGTTAATGCAAATAGGAAATAATTTTAGGGGCTCAAAGATTTCAAATTGATGAGATTTTTTGTCTTCACGATTTTGCTTTCATTGTAGTTTTGTAATTAAACATGTAAATGGTTTTTGTTCATTCATTTTTAATATTCGCCCCCACCCTCTCCATGAAGTGTCGTCAGTGTCGTAGAGAAATAAAATATCTATTCTACATAATATTCAATGTGAGCGCGGTAAAGTGCACCATTGGTCAATATCCAGCATGCATTCCTGAAGAAAATGCTGTTTATTTTACAGAATCAGATTCCCGAGGACTTTACTGCAGATGACTGGGACAGTACATGTCGTTTGTATGAGGTCGGCCGTCTGAAGGATGAAGAAGATGACCAGGATCAGGATGATGAGGAAGAAGAAGAGGTAGATGATGACGATGCCGATGATGAAGATGGGGACGATGATAGTGGTGATGAAAGTAAGATTTTTTTCATGCTGTAGTAATGTGTACTAACATTTACATGTTGACTCGTCTTTAAGTTGAAAGAATTGTTTCTGAAATTGTCCCAGACATTTAGAAATGAAACTGTTGGGAGATATATTTTCTTAAGCATCCTATATTTTTAGCTCTTGCGATTGTATTTAGGTAAATCACTCAATTAGAAGTCCATGGACACATTTATCTTTGATATGTGGAAGGTGTCGTTAAACTAACTTTTGCAGTTGTTTGCTCTGTTTATCTGCCAGAAATAGTGTTTTAATCAGTTTGGTGTTCAATATGCTCACTGTGAAATTGTGAAGTTATGTTCAACCGCCTGAAATACAGTAAATGGGCATTATAGTGTAACCCAAATATGGGCCATCTCCCAAAATGAAAGCCCACAGGCTTACAATGTGTCCTAACATTGTTCATCGGTGAAGAGCAGCCTGTCTCACCTGTATGTTTACATTTCAGATTCCAGTAGCGAATCAAATAGTGGTGAAAACCAAGGAAGTGATGCTGATGATGAAGATATTGAGGAATTCGAAGTGGAAACAGATGACAGTGATTCTGACCCAGATGACGGTGATGACGCAGATTTTGATGATATCTATTTTGAACTTTCTGAAGATGCGTCAAATTTGTGATAATAACACAAGTCTGTAACAGTGCAGCAGATCGGAATAATACCAAAAAAAAGTTGTGAGCAGAATGAATTTGTAAACATGTTCAGTCGAGTGGAAGTAAAAATCGGCCCTGACAATTGTGTGTCTACAAATTGTAAGAGTGGGCAAATGTTTGCAGATCTGTACGGATACCGACTAGGATACCATGTGTACATTGATTTTGCCACTTTACTGGATTGCACATTTCGTTACTGGTTACGAATTGACATTTACTTATGTTTACCTTGGTGACAAGTCTTCCATCTTTTATAAATGGTAAAATACATTTTGAGAATTGAAGGAGTCGTTGAAGTTATATCGAGATTGTCCCCATCAGTAGTTATGTGAACAGTGGTTTATTTTGGAAACAAGAATGAAGGTGTGAACACTTTATGTAACTGGACTGATTGAACATCCTGAATCTGGATATACAGAATATTTCACTTATTTGTATCCCGCACTTGTAATTTCTTTAGGTTGTTTCAGAATTCCACCGATTACTTTACAGTTGCAATGCAAAATACATTATTGCTTATTCACTTTTGTTCACCTTGCAGAAAACCTCAGTGGTTATACGATGGGCATGGGTCATTAAACTAATTGTAAAGTACTGGAGATAAATATCTTAGGACAAATTGAGCCTAAGATGAGAGCTTTATTTTATCTGTGTATTGTTTAATGTAAGGTAATGAGATAATTTACGTGAAATAAAAGGACAAAGTCAGGTCAATTACATCACACATTTATTCTTTTACTCACTCTCCTAACAAACAGCCTTACAAAAATAAAAGTAAATATAAATGGTTTTCACTAAACGAGTTAAAAATATTGAAGTAAATACTACTTGGAAACAACGGAAATTTATTGAAACTGGCTCCTGGATATTTGTTTAGCAATTATGGAAATCTCGCGCATTCAATACATGATAATAGCTGCCTAGTTTTAAATAGATTAGGTAATTAAATTTTCTAGTGTCGAAGGATAGCATTTGTAAACGTTCAGTGCTTCCTTTTTCCCAGTTCATGTACATAGCAATTTTGGCAGTCTATGTGGAGTTAATGTTGCAGGCACCTTTCCTTCTGTACATAATTACCAAGGTCCTCACAGACCCATATGATAAGACTTTCTGGTAAAATAACACAGACACCTTGTTAAAATATATACTACTCTAATACTGAAATTAAGTTCGTTACCTCCGTTGTTGGGTTCTTTAAATTCTATAGGACTCAAAATCGCACTATGGTATAACGACAAGTATGATATATCTGAGGAACGCTTCTTCCCTGTTGATTTTACTCCTGCTCATCTTCACCACTTTTTTCATCGGAAGATACCGCAGGCTCTTCGGTTTTCTTTGGTCTGCCTCTGCCCTTTCCTGAGGTCTGCAAAAAGAAATGGATTCAGGATTCAAATACATGTATATTATCACCTGGTTTCTTTGTTTTTTGTTTGTTAAAATTTATGATTCAAAATATGAAGTCAAAAGAAAGTACTTTTTTAGGGCTTGAGGTTTTCTTTGTTGATCCCTTTGGTCGCCCCCTGGGTCTTTTGGCTTTCGGCTCCCCACTCTGCAAAGAAGACACATATTTCAATTAGGTGGATCCTATTCATTCATGTAATTGTTTGCATCTTGAGATTTGAATACATAGAAAGAATGTGTAGTATATTTTTGAAAAGAGGTACTTCTTGCAATGGTGCAACAGCAAGTATGAAAACGTTAGTATGTATAACGTTAGTGGACGTAATCATTTGTACACTGTACATGTGTACGTGCATTAGTTCTTGGAATATGTGATGCATAAATACAAATAGATTGAAATATGAAGCCATAAAATTACGTTACGATAAACTCTCCCTACGCACTACAAAATAAATAGAGCTCATGGGCTAGACACAAATTATCTTAGTCTACGTTTTCAAGTAAAATTTGTTTTCGCTTGGGACACTGATTGCGTTACAAGTACGCTAAAATAACTTGCAAGAAAAATCAAGCATACACCCAAAGCCTGGAAGTTTGTACTCACATCAGCAGGTTTTGGTTTTGTACTTCCCTTGGGCCTCCCGCGGCCGCGTTTTGCTGGAACCCGAGGTTTATCGTCCGCCATTTCCAAAGCTACAAATTATTGTGGCTTCACCCGGCTTTCCTACTTATGATAAACGTGGGGCCACCTTAAGGTCAGCAAATTATGATTTCTTGTAATGTATAATTAACAAAGAAGTTCCTTGCTTTCTTAACTAAATTTACATAGCTCATGTTAAATTCCTATTATTAAAAGAACATTTCTTCTGGTTAATTGGAAAAGAAAACGACTAATGATAAAAATGTGTAATTGTAATTTCCTTCTAGTACCTCCAAATATTACTACAGATGGCACCTCTTTCGACTCGCAGATTCCCAAAAAAGCTTCCCGCCACGACGGGCTGCATGGCGGGAGACTGTTTGCGGATTTGATCGCATGACTTGGATTTATTCGCAAGGTTGCTAATCATTTATGAAAAATAAACTTCAGGCCCGGCGAACTATGTGAATGATGTGAGGGATTGGTGTGCACTTTGTGAAGGAATTGTTACATTCTCCATTG
>JBCAUI010434173.1:0-14055 GCA_038406195.1 Haplosyllis anthogorgicola
GATGGCACGGCCTTAACCCGTGCTCATTTCTCCGGGGGGTAAGATTTGGAAGATGTCAGCTGAGCACGGGACACCGGGGTATTTGTAGAGGGTCGACTACAGTTCATCTATGGCTCAGCAATACATCTAAGGAACAAATTGTCTTCAGTGAAATGGTCCAAAACCATTTAGCAAAACTGGTTACCAATCGAAAACCATTTGGTCCTAATTTAAAATTTTATTCTGAAATGAAGACGCGAAATAGTGGAGAGTTTGATGTGCGTTTTAAACAAAGCCTTTACAAAGGTAGTACTTTACTTATTGTCAAATAGAAAACAAAGATAAAAAAGACATGCAAGAGTTAGAGTAATTGTCTTTTAGATGAAATGTCCAGACAATGGTCTTCGAATCTTATGTTGGTTGATCTTTTTTTTTTAATTTGCACTACTGTTCGCTGGTCAGTCAGCTCATTTGTAACTTTGCAAAATTGCATCATTCGCTACAGTTTGAACGTTGGAAACCAAGACAGATAATTCCTAAATGTGATTCGTTATTCATACCATTTGTGGGAGGAAAAGGTTAATTTCCTTGTGGGAAACTAGAAATGTTTTCCTCAAGGCAGTTTACAGTAAAACATCAGTTTTAAAGTGGTTGTTGTGCGAACTGATGGGCTATATGTGTTGTTGGTTCATTTGGCGCGATTGCCAAAGAGCCTGCAGAATCACAACTTGTCCTTCGGCCGTCGTCAGTTGTTGTCGTTGTTGTCACTGTCGTCAGCATTGACGGTGTCTGGACACACTTGCCCTGAGCTACTAATAATCATCGAGACTTCATATTTTTACACACTTATGCACCATGTCCCACCTCAAAGCCTAGCGAAAAATTCCACATGACCTATATTCTCAAATCGGCAGCCATATTGGCTTTTCGGCTCATTTGGCATAGTTGCCAAGAGCCTTACGAATCATAAAGTGTCCGTCATCGTCATCAGCTTTGTGTTGTCTTATTTCTTCCATAATGCCAAATGACCAAATGAGCTCGGATCCAACCAGACATATTTTGACTGTATCTCTGATAAACTTGATTGGCAGAGAATGGTGTAATCAACACGGTGGCATTGGGTTAAAATTGGAGTAAACGCGTAAAATTGAGTTCTCAATGAAGATGAACGCCATTCCGATCAATAGAGAATGCACTAAATTACTGTATATGGTTAATTAGAATTGTAATTATGATGCATACGTCGTTAAAATTATTTTTTAAACTAAGAAGTCGTCACTTTGGCAGTGACACCTCGCCTTGAAAACTTGGTACTCACAATTTAGCTTGTTGACAAGTCCGATTTAGAATGTGTGTAAAACAAGAGTGGAGTACACATTAGCCATATTCAGTTGCGCAAAATAATAACAGTTGATGGAAATTATAGTCCGTATTGAAGAGGTTAATTTGCATCAGAATATTTACAATGCAAAAGAAGTGTTATCTGACTGTTCTCTTGTTGGCATGGGCGTGTCGAACCGGGATCATTGAGAGACTTTGGGCAACAAACAAACACATACATACCTTTTATCTATCATTACTTTAATGTAACTTGGCATCAGGGATGTCAAATTAGAAGTTCAGCTGTAATTCTACGACTGTACTGAAATGTTTTCTAGAAGGTTAATTGTGATTGAGCTTTACTGTACTTTTGCTTAGCTGGCTCTATTTCCAATAAAATTGTGTGCTGTGTATGGCGGACAAAATGTATTGATGAAATGGGTGTGTCTCAGTTATGTCAGTGTAAATTTGTTTCTAATAAGATTGATTTGGTCCGATAATGAAAATTACATGTAGTTGTAGTTGATTGCCTGCGCTATGAAAATCTTTTCGCTTGTAAGTGGGACACTGCGTAAATGAATAGAAATAAAAGCCGAATGACACCATTTTTAAAATGGCATAAAAAGGGAGAAAAATGTGAAAGAAGATTGTAAACAAGAACTTATTAAGTGTGCTCTGAATACACAAAACCAAAGAGCGCTTAACCCATAAAGACTATGAATGTATGCACAGAGGTTTCACAAGAAAAGGGCGAAAAAAGGCAGCAAGGTGAGACGAGCGTTTAATGAATCATATATGCTCATTTGTAATGTTAAGCTCGACCTGATTGAGCCGCACGTATGTGTGTGTGTGTAATAACCATCGAAGCAATTGAAATGGCTCAACCCAGCCAGCCGTAATGGTTTTCATTTAGTCATTGTGATAAATTGATATTTTATTAAATTCAGGGCCCAAAGAGGCAGGTCGGAAGTAAGAGCGACAAACAGCGGCAGAGTGGCGGTGAAATGTACGAGCGTCGACCACTGAACACCGTGACGTTAACGCCTCCCGATTATCAAATCAACCCAGAAGTTCTACGAGATAATTACATAGAAAAGGAAGTTCGGGTTGGTTCATTTTCCCTTTGTACTTCCTTGCATTACAAGTTACTTTTATTTATTTACTTATTTGTTTTAATTTATTTTTTAAATTTATTTATCAGGGAGTAGGAAGGGACAACCTATATTCTCCCACGTGTATGTAAACCAAAATCTTGGCTTCGAGAGGCGGCGTAAAAAATCTGTCAGATGAAAAGATAAATGTTCTAGGATGTCGGTAGGCTTAATCAGGGCGAAAGTTGTGTTTCCCAAATGTTGGCTAACTTCTGTACATTTTGCAACTGACATGCTTCGAAATGTAATGAAGTGAATTATGCAAATGTAACAGTTTTAAAACTATTTATAAAATGTTTTATGTTGTTAATTATCAATGGCATACACTTCTTTGGTCAGAATCATAGTCATCCACATGAAAAAGCTATTTTTTAAATAAGGCACATACCAAACATTGGTCCATCGCGCATGCACTCCAATTTGACGAAATACGCTATTAGTAATATACGTCGTGGAAATACGTTTGTAAGATACTCCTGTAAATAGAAATATCAGCATCTGCAAATGTGTTTAATATTGATTTACATGTTTACAGTAGATCTCATTGATGTACACATGTTTATATGACAGGAATTAACTGTGTGTAATAGGTGGAGCTCCTATTTCTGTACACTTGAACTAATAATATCAAATATAACGGTAAGCGTAAGGCCAGACTTTTTTTATTTGTTGGATTACGTTTCTAGCCGCTCTCAGAGATAAAGAAATCAAAAAAAAAAAGAATCAGAGCGCAAATAATACAAAATCGTCACTTTCCGTCACTTCGATGAACATCATTTGGAAAAATTGTTCATCAATTTTGTGAATTTTAATCAAAATTAAAAGGGCGACACCAACTTCATGGTGTACAGCAAAGTCAATTTTTATTTTTTATTTTTTTCGCCGATTGCCACTCTCAAAAATTTCTTCCATTGATACGTAATCCAACAAATAAAAAAGTCTGGCCTAATAAGGAGAAACAGTTTCAACAGTGTGCAAAACTCACAATATTTTTCACTCGCCAGTCGGGTGAGCAGGCCATGAAATGTACTCACCCGATCAAGGATCTATTCACCACCCAAAAATAGCATGCCGTTTAAGGCAAAATTGAGTGCCATTTACGGCATACGATAATGAACACCAAAGGCATGAAGTCCATATAGGGGGGTCTGGGGGCATGCCTGCAAGAAATTTTTTTAAATTACATGCTCTGAGGTGCATTCTGGTGCATTCCTGGAGCCATTTTTTGCCTACAAAATAGTTCACTTTTTACATAATTTTTCAGCTGAGAATAACAAATTAGAAATTACAATTTTTGCCTACAGTTTATTCAAGCAAATTACATTACTCAAAAAACTAATGGCTAAGGATTATCATCAGTCACTATTAACCAAAAGTACTATTACTGTTAACTTCATGTCAGACATATCTGTCACTAATCAGTAGCAGATCTAGGATTCAGGCAATGGGGGCCAAAAATCAAATTTGGCCAAAGTGCCAACTGCACACAGTGTGGGCATGCAAGCGAAGTGAGCTAATGTTGGCTTGGGGTCTGGGGCCTGCCATGGGGCCCCAGAAGCTTTGGTGTATTTTGTTGTCAGATATGCATTCTCCTTCATTTCGTGGCATCTTTCTTTATAAATTTAGCAACTATTTTTGCATTTAATTTGATTCTTTATCAATATAAAAACCAGAAATATACAATATTGCAATTTATATTTATTTTCATTTACATTGAACATACAAAACTTTTCTAATCCTTAAACTACACTGATATTTTTTCACATTTAAAAGTGTTCCCTTATAGGTTTTCTGATTTAGATTTTTATGAGTTTAGATGATAATTTTGAAGAGTGATGAGGGTACACTACTACTAGTAAAGATTATGCCAAGCAGAGTGAACCTAAGAACAAAATTTGAGACATTGTTGCGTAAATGATGCAAAGCATAGTGAGGCTGGAAAATTTTTTGAATAAAAATTAATACATGTTATGCCAAGCGAAGTGAGTACACAGTTTTTGGAATATCTTCCAACTTTTTGATTTTGTGGGTAAAATTTCCACTAAAATTTTCCGAGATATCTCTGCTCGCCAGTAGGATGAGCAGGTGAAAATATCTGCTCGCCCGATGTGAGTTTTAGTCACCTGGGCGAGCGGGTGACTGGCTAATTCGCACACTGGTTTCAAAATGTACAGAAATGATAGGTCGAGTTGAAGAGGATATACCAATGGGAATTCAATGATGTGCATACACATACTTATGCCCCAGACCAATAAGGAAAACAGTCGAAGCCAATAGCACTATGTATATCAAACGAACCAAAACACTTAGGCTAGTAGGAAGTAAATTTTTCATCTTGAATTTAACTTATTTTATAAGACTAATTTAGTGAGCTAAATTTGAGTTTATTACGAATTTAACATTTACTGTATTTATTTGCCCATTTTTGAAAAGGTATTATATGTAGCTGTTTAATTGGCGTGCATTTCACGAGAAATGTCCTTGACGTAATACTTTGGAACGAAAAAAAGAGTACTCGGTGTTGTGTAACGAACGTAGTGCCAAAGTACGTACTAGTAAAAGGGTGGGGCCCGTACAACAGAGATATCTCGATTAGCGAAAATAAATGATTGTTGAACTTATTATGTTACCTCGTTGAACATTCGAAACTCGATGCAAAAACTAATTGATATTTATTTAGGTAGTTATTTACTTATTAAGATTTTCCATTGATTAAATCATACTTTATGTAGATGTATCTATATTTAATCTTTGCAGTATGCAGGGTCAGTGCCCAATGTGCCAGTTGAGTTGGACTCGACTAACAGGACAGAGGTGCTACGTGTCATCGACCGGGGAAAAGTATGCATTTACTTACATGTATCTTCATACTAAAATCAAGTTTTCACTGTTAAAATTACATGTGCGGCATTGGACACATAATAAATCTTTACAACCGAAGTTTCAGGGATGACGAAAAGGATTTTCTTTGAGAAAATACATAAAAAGAAGCTTGCATGCCAGTCCCTATTACGTAATGCCGAAATCGCGTTGTCAATAGTACCGATCAGTTTGACAGTGAGCAAGGTGGCATGTGTTAGAAAAATGCACCCATTGGGTTGAGGTCCCGTAAAATTGAATGAACCGAAATTGAAAACTTCACCCGACCTTAAATAATAACTGAAAGGTCACGTCAACATGTAGGATTACAATTGTTGCCCTTAAAAACAGACAAACGTTGCCAGGTTAACATTAGAAACCTTGTTTTAGTGGGTTTTGCGACAGTGTTTCAGTTGAGGACAATTTTTGCATCTCAGTCGCGGTGGCCTTTACAATAATTCTGGGTCCACCCAAATATATGAGATTTCAATACCAGCAAAGAGAGCCGTATATTCTGGCACATTTTACGGTTATGTAACCAAAAAATAATTCAGTTGCATGTGTTTTTGCCCTTTGTTTTCCTTTCAGTATCTGTAATACCCTACAGTTCTTGTCAAGTAGACATCACTTTTTATAATTACATTTCCTATCCATCACTGCCTATTTTTCTTCGTACATGAAATATAATCTTGCTATTGACACATTGATGTATTTCGTGCACAGCCTCCCGTTTCCTGGTGAATGTACTAAGTACACTAGAAGAGTGTGTGGCTCGTATGCGAAGAGTTACAGATGTTAATTCATGTGGCACCACACACACACTCTATCAATGGATAGTAGTGAAATTGAAGCGTGGAATGACGTGTTGCTCGATCTACATATAGGATTACCCATAAAAGGGTGGCGATTTAGAACGCGAAAGGCGTGACAAGTACTGGCTAGGTTATCCCCATCATGTCTGTCAATTAATGTTTTGATAAATACTTTTGGAACAAAAAAAAGGGACACTAAAGGGAGTAATGTACAGTTTATTATGCTTGCCTGAATAAAATTATGTAAATAGCAAGCAGATATCAGCCAATACTGTATGTACACTGATGGCTGCTAAATGCTTTGGAGAGGTGTGTCCAACAAACACCCATCTTAGCACTGGCTACAAGCCAGGCATCGCAATGTTCCTGTACACTTCCTATACCAAGTTTAATAATATTTTGGCCATTGACATGTCACTTTTTACTGTACGGCTACAGTCAGCTGTTTGTGAAGAAGGAAGAATGTAGATTTGCATATTAACTGTGTCAAAAGATACAATTCTTATCTGAAAAGAAATAGAACATTTAATTGCACATGTTAGGCTTCATTGTGATCACCATCTTCCAATGTATGTTTGGTTCCAAATAGTAAAGTGCAGATCTAGTTAAACAAATCTGTGAATTTCAGTATAATTTATTTATGTCTGCACGCATTTCGTTTTTAAACAGAAATGGAACGTCACTTGACTTAATATATTTCAAATGTAATCTGCGACTGTACAAATTATTTACACACGAAATACTAACCGTTAAGCAAATTTGGAATTGCCAAATAAAAATCACTTAACCTGTCTGTATGCATTTGAGTATTTCATGATCATTATCAAAGTGAAGCGCATGAAATTTAAGTAAATCGCTACACTTCTTTGGCATTAAATCGATAGAAACTATTTGAGGTCCGGTCAAGGGATTTTGTTTAATGGCACTTATCGCAAATACTTTAGCACTACTTAAAACATAGTTCTGTTGACGTTGAATAAACCTGGCATTTAAAAAGGGATTGAGATTATGCACTAGAAAAAAAAAGAACAGACTCCATGTATGTGGTGCGTATTGTACCAGTATCACACTTGAATAGTGGAGAAAAACGTCAATGATATTTGTTCAAGAAACTCTTCCGAGTGAAAACGTTGCTTAAACCGTCTTAATTTTATCGCCCTAGAACTCCTAACGGGCCCTAAAAAAACATTTAAATCATCATTTGAATTGTATTGCACTAACAAAATTGGCAAAGTGTGGCAATTTGAAATTGAACTTTACCCTGTTGAGCCAAACTGTTCATATTATCGAAATCTCAAAAATGTTCGTTTTTCCCAATCCAATCGCTGTGGGAACTTTATGTTGTGGCTTTCGTATTTTATCAGTTCTCAAAGTTTTTGTTGTTTTTAAGTTTCTGATCTCAATAATGATATGTTCGGGATGGTTTTAGAAAAACTTAAGACGCGGTACATTTGCGGGGCGACTGCCGCCCGACGATTTTACCGGAAAGAAACCATAGCTCAAAACAGCTACCGAGTTTGAACCGTAAGGCATCTTGGAGGTCTTTTCTTCTCTTTGTTTGCAATTTGTCGTTCTTTAACCGAAGTACATTGTTGACACAGGTTTATATATGTACACAATGTGTAGGTCAAAATGACATTATTGTACACGTTGTGTTGACGATAACAGTAATCATGGTGAAAGAGTACCTTCTGCACATTTTACAAGGGAAAAGCGAAATATTTTAAAACGTGTCATAGATTCCTGCCATACACTGTATGGAGTGTTTTGTTGCACTTTTTAGTATTTTTCCGTTTCATAAAATAACTTTATTCATAAACAGTAAAACTTTGAATTATTTGTGAAATTATGTTTCTTATTATTTTGCCACATATAGAAGGAAGCAGACATACCTTGGAGAGTGTCACGTGAACATGATGCCATATTCAGTATCAGTGCGCACAATGTCCAGATCAAAGCCAGAGATGGAAACGAAGTAAGTATATCAACGAATGTTGGTAATACATGGTTTAAAACAGTTTCAACCTGTGACAAGAACGTGTCTGTAATTTGTCTTGTCACCTGGAAGCGGAGGATTTTTCAGTATCACCATTGACCTTTGAATTTGAACACTCCACTGACTGAGCTATGCCAACAGAGCTATGACTCCATACATATTTTATGCATTTTTATTTATTTTATAGGACTTATTACTCAGGATTCCGATCCACGAGATTGCTGCAATCTGCTATATCAGGGACGACAACCACCATATACTTGGAATCAAATTTGGTAAGATTGTTTTCCCTAGTTGTTTGGAAATACTATTAATTTAAAATACAAGGAGGAAATGTCACAATTGTGATGTAACATTTTCGCTCTAAGTGCAAAGGACCCGTTGATTCAATCTGGTGCCACTCGGTTATAAAAGCTTACACTTGAACAAAGTGCTAAATCTTTTCCTGGTAGTAGCAGTAAGAGATGATACAGTATGTTATTGTTGCAGGGGCAAATAGTGAAGAGGTAGCAGAAACTTGTTTATTAGCTGTTTGTTATTGTGATAGCCGCGTAAGGAAACTTTCGTTACGATAAATTTTGTTGCTTTATTTATTTTTAGCATGAGCTGTAATGTTAAACTATAATAGTAAGTTCTGTTCCTTAAAAACCAATACATGTAAATTAAAATCTAGTGAAGAATTTAAACTGTTCATGTATTAAATTTAATCATTTTCATCCTGCAGACTTCGTCAGAAGAGCTGTGTGCCCTTGTTCATCAGTGTTTTAAAATTGTATATACCGAAGCAACTATGCAGTTTCTGGATACCAAACTCTATGAGGCCAGCAATAGCATGTCCATTAGTTCGATTTCTTCAACCAACACAACCACAACTACCAAAAGTGGTAAGTGATTATTTGCAGTTTTAAAGCAGTTTAGCATGAAAAAATAGGCTGTCTGTGACCTTACCCAAATTTTTTCTGTGATACGGTGAAATTACGTTGCAAAATTTAGTGACCGTTAGCAAAGGTAGTATCTTTTCCGCCTTTACCGTTAGTGACCACCGTACATGCAATCAGGAATCCTTGGAACAATACCCTATTTTTCACGTAGAATGGATCTTGTCAGATATTTCATTTACATATTTACACTACAGATATATCAACCCCAAGGTTACAACGATTAGACAAAGAATATCCTGGGATGCTTTCAATGTAAGTACACGTGTTTTGTAATAATTTATACGTATTTTAATGTAACATATAATAACGGTGATGGGGTAGATCAGTTTTTGAGAATATGATCTAATAGCTCACTAAACTTATTCTCTTGTAGTATATCTCGGTCACAATCAAACATAAACAAAGATGGGACCTACTCGACACGGTCGTTTAACCGTCGGAGTAGTGGAACAGCCAGTGAAAGCGAGTTGAGCACATCTGCAGCAGAACTACTGCAGGATTACATGAAAAAGGTTGTAATTTTGATTAGGGGACTTTGTAACTGTTGCAAAGATGATAGTTCCGCCCCCCCCCCCAAAAAAAATATAGGTCTTTAATTTCATCAATGATTAAGTACAAAATAGTTCTCCAAAAAGCAATGACCTTTAATTTCATCTATGTTTAAATAGACAGTACCAAATATGAAATGGGATGAGACTATTTGTCTCGTGTACAGTGATGTACAATTGATGCATATATTTACCAAACAGATTATTATAAAATGTTCTGTGAACAACTGATTACCAGTTTGTCAAGTAAGAATGGCTTTACAGTTGCCTGGTAGCATAATAAACTTAATTCTTTACTTTTCAGTTGCATACAAAACTGAATACAGATGAATTGCGACGTTTTGCACAACTCCTTAAAGCATGGCAAACAAATCTTCCATTTAATGACTTCTGCGAGAAAGTATTGGAATTGTACGGCCCTGATAGAAAATACTTATTATCCGGTTAGTAAAGAAAACAAATGGTTTGTCTTAAAGAAATGTTCTTTGATTGTTTAAGATTACAGTGTCAGTGTCACATTAACATTTCAGAACACCACCTTAATGATTTGTGACACACATGCATATTACTTACAGGCATGAAACCGTTCATCCCAGAGAAAGATTATGCCTACTTTGAGTCATTCTTAGAACGAGTTGGAGTTAGTAATGGAAACTGGAATGAGACAATGTCCAGTGGCTTGTCACATAGATATAGGTAATTGCAAAATATATTCACTTGTACGTGTATTATAAACTTTATATGCAAGGGATCTTGCAAACATTGTACAAACGATGTACATCTTTTCTTTACTGTCAAGGTGTACCGGGAATCCCCGTAATGTAATCCATGGGCTATTTATGGGGAAAGGCCTAAGTTGCAGTAGAACTTTGGACCACATTATAAGCCCATGGGTTTATGGATGGGAAAGCAGAAAATATGATACTGTGTGAAAGGTTCTGAGCATTTTGATATTCACTCAGAAATAGCAAAATAGGAACCAAAGCAGTAATTCACAGCAATTATATGTGTTTTGGGGGGCTTTTTTGGTTCTCTCCTATCATTTCCTCAGCAATCAACCTTGAAATTAGCCCTATCAGTACACTATTTACTATTTTACGGAAGGATTCAGTAATTATAATTTTTAGCCCATAGGATATAAATTGGGGAACATTTCCTAGTTACAAGCCCATGGGCTTATCATCGAGTGGGCTACATAACGGGGATTCCCGGTATGGCTGCATGAATTCTCTTTGTGTACATAAGATAGTGGTGTTCTCAAGGAATAAGTACAGTACATGTATTTCTAGGTTAACTAGCAGATCAAGTTGGAGATATTTTAATCGTGTTTTTGCTCCCTACATTAAAATGTACTTTCTTTTACATTTGCGATTATGGATTCAAGTTAAAATAAAATGCATGTGATTTACTCTTATTTCTAGAAAATTTGCAACTTTTCAATCTTTCGGGTAATTATATATACTTGGTTTAAGTGGCTGGGGCTTTCTTTAATTTAATCTAGCAACTAACATAAATTTTTCAGATTAATTATTTAAAAAAGTACACGTGAGTATTTTTTAATGAGTAACTGACGTTTGATTTAAATGGTTGAAAACCTAGGCTGGGCATTAATTCCAAATTACAACATGTAATAATTCGCGGAAAATAAGTACTAAAACACCACGGTCTATCGTTGGGTATGATTTATTGAGCCAATATTTCAAAGTAATTTAGGTTTTTCGAAATTCAACTGCAGTTTCAACTTTTGTTTTCTTCAGGGATTTTTTTCTGTAATAAAGTAGAACACGAGGACCTCAGGGATTTTGGCGAAATATTTATTGAAGATAGAAAATAGTCGTGTGTTTGCCTGTACATGTATTATAGCAAATTATAATAATAAAATACTTCATTTACTACCTTTAATGTTTCATTTAAACTCCTGCTGCATACTGAAAATTCGCCAAATGAACCAAATAGACATGATCAAAGAGAATTATTATCCACTAGTTTACTAACAAGACTAAATCGGTGATTTGGGTTGGTGCAAGATCATAATATATAAACCGTATTTCTTGCTAGTAAAGTGCAACTCTTAAATGCAGCCGGGAAAGATCCTTACAGTACTCTCCGCGTGAATTCGACGTAGGTATCAGCTTTAGACTATAATGAAACATTCAGTTTGAATTATCCAAAGGCAAACAGTTTCAATCATAATTAGCTTTTACACATGCACATTATTTAAGAAAAATACTGTGCAACGGTTCTACCTTCCAGAGGTTAATTACTAATCATTGAAAACTAATTTAGGTTTGGGTTCTATTAGCTTTATTTGTTTTTAATTTTAGGAGGACAATGAGTGGAACCAGTGGAGCATCTTCTTATTCTGGCACTGGTGCACCAGTCGACGAATTTGACCGAGCCATGCAAGACTTTTCTTATGACATTGAAAATATGCAAATGAGCGTCCACGTAGATTCTGCTACTAACCCAGATTCTTTCCTGCCTAAAACTACTTGATAAAGGATTTTGTTATAAGTTAATTGGTCTACTTAAGCACTTGTGGTGCTGCGGATGGATATTTTTAATACCTCCAGTGTGTAAAAGCGAAGTTGTGAAGCATCTCATCTCAAAGTAGTACCTCGGGATTTGAACGGTGTATGTCGCTTATGAGTCGCTGAAACAATAGCAGATACAGAGTATCAGACAAAGGATTAATTGATGATGACAGGTCAAGGAATAGAACTAAAGCTTTATGAGTGTCAACACGAGTGTCCCATGACGATACACCAAACACAAACCATGATGGTTGAAGTGTCTCTGCAGTTCTGGTAATCAGAGATGTGCATGTCTTCCGTTCGAGGAGAAAATATGAAAATGAAAAGCAGACTTATCGGATAAACGGAATGGTTGATACCTGTCCGAATTACATATCTTAGCAAATTAACATATTACTTGTGTACGATTGTTTCTTGCCGTACTGTGGTGTAGACTCTTACATTTTGTTATTTATTTGCTTTAATGGTTAGACTATTATATCCGAGAAAGCAGCGACAGTAATAACGTAAAACCGTATTTGATAAATGATAAACTAGCTACGATAAATGTTTCATTTTTTCGACGGAATTTTGTTTTGCAAAGAACCAAATTCTCATTTCATGCTTGAATTTTAATTTGTAACGCTCTAACAAAATAGCACAGGACATTCATCTTCCAGGAAATAATGCACTTAGTCATGCTTTGTGACAGCAAGCAGTTACTAAAAATTTGCTGATGGTGATTATAAATGTAATATACATGTACTCCTTTTAAGCTGCAAAGCAAAATTAGCAAACATGAAATAACGTTTCACTTTGCAACGTTTATATGGTCCATATGATCAGATTGTTGTGGTACTCTTGCATACCAGTAATTGGATACCAGCAGAAATTGTTTAATAGAGATCGTGAAAACATTATAACAAATTGTTGTCACTTACCACATTTATTTAGTAATCAAGTGGCTGAAAGTAATGTCTGGGAAAAGGGTATTCCGTATTAATTTTTGGCCCAGTTTATGCCTAATGACTCATAAAATGGGTTTCCTTTGTTTTCTGTGCACAAGTGATACTGTGACATGGTAGCCTCCACATATGCAATATGTGACTTGGTCTTACGGACTGGTGATCAGCTGAAGACTAAAGTGCTTTATCTTTTACAAAGTGTCACCACAGTTGATTTTTTTTTTCAGTTAATGTGCTTTCATGTGACAAGTTCAGTAAGTCTTAATTCAGTTACATATGGTAATAGATTATTCCAATTCTCAATCAATCTGAAGCAATTCAAAATTCATGTCAGATTTCATACTGCAAATGTTACTTGTGTACGTTAAAGTTTATGTAGATTTATCGTGCCTTTTAAAAGCAACCTGCCATGTAAATGTTTAGCTGGGATTTTGCTTAGATGCAAATGTGTGTACAGTTGTAATGGGTAACAATTGTTTCTAGATCTCGTCCTATACAAATAAAAAATCAATGTACAGTATAATTATGTATCCAAAGTACATGTACTTTCAATTTGTGTTTCATAAGAGGAGTAAATATGCAAACTAGTCTCTGCTGGGGAATATCACGCAACTTGAAGTGTAACACTTCAGATGTGTGTGTATAAATTATGCAAAACTTGTACATGAATATGCCTTGTATAAATACATCAACTACAGATCTTTCAAAAGTTTAATTTGTTACTTCTGCAGATAAACGGACACACTTCGATGTTCCAAGCACATTTTTGTCTGATTTAAAGTCTATTAGACTTTAACCAGACTACAGGATGGTGAACGGGAAAAAGTGTCATACACATATTGGCAAAAAAAGGTCATTTTATGTAGGTCAATTGAAAGGAGAACGATAGGTAATGTTGGGAAAGTGGAACATACAACTTTTTCTGTGGTCAAAGTTCAAAAAATTATTACAGAAAAAATGGCAGCAATTTT